>PISX010008362.1:0-82569 GCA_004024625.1 Mellivora capensis | reverse complement strand
AATAAGAGGGGCTTGAGTTGAATTGAGAATAGGTAGAAATTCTATAGTAAGAGAATAAGGAAAAAAATATTCCAGGTAGATGGGGCAAGACCTATACAGGATGAAAACAGAAACATTCTAGTTGTGTTCAGGGGCAATATCAGAATCACTTAAATGAGTTTTGGTTAAATTAGTGAGTCATTAGACCCAAGGCAATAGAGAAAGGCTGGGACCACAGTATGCGGAATCTTCAATGCCCACCGCATCTGGACTTGGATTCTTAAGCATTAGGGAATCACTGGCCGTGTTTGAGGCAGGAAGCAAGAAGTTACAATTAGTAGTTCAGAAAATAAGTGAGACAAGAGGAATAAATAAGAAAGTAGATCTGAGATTAAAACTAGAAAAAAGGGTGAGTGTATTTAAAGATATTCTGGAGTAGACAGAACTTAATGGATGTAAAGGATTTTATTAGCTATAAAAGGGAAGAAATCAAAGATCTCTCTCAGCTTTGACTTTGGATGACAGGGGTAGGGAGGACATGAGATGGGGATGATACTAATGGAGAGAGGGGGCAAGCTGAGAAACTGTAGGCCCAGATGTTGGATCATGAGTGCAGATTGCACTGGTTCTAGAATTTTACATTATGGACTGAAGATTCCTTCTGATATGCAAACACCCACCTGCAACTCCAAGTTTGAAAATCAGATGAAAGAACAGTACTGAAAATGGAACTGCAAGAAGGATTCACTTAAAACTGATAGAGTTAAGGGGCACCTGGGTGGCTCAGTGGGTTAAGCCTCTGCCTTCAGCTTGGGTCATGATCTCAGGGTCCTGGGATTGAGCCCCGCATCGGGCTCTCTGCTCGGCGGGGAGTCTTGCCCCCCTCCCCACCTCTCTGCCTGCCGCTCTGCCTACTTGTGATCTCTCTGTGTCAAACAAATAAATAAAATATTTAAAAAAAAACTGATGGAGTTAATGAATGGGAGTTTCCGGGGGAGGGTGACACTTTGTAAGGAATACCTACGTGTAGCTGCTGCCAGAGAAAGTGAAAATAGTAAAGATGAAATTGAGGATGTCCAGAAAAGTGGGAGAGGGACTTAAGAGAGTGTCCTGTCTTGGAAGCTGAGGAGGGACTTGCGTCTCAAAGGGCAAAGAAGCTGCAGAGCTGTGTTGCTGAGAAGTCTGAAAACATGAGGACCGAGTAGAGGCCACCAGGCTCAGGAATCAGGAGGTCATAGGCAGCATTAGGAGAAGCAATCATAGAGGGGTATTAGGGAAAGAAGACACACTGCGATTCACTGAAAAGTGAATGTGGTAGGAAAACATTTAGATCATAAATGCACCTGTGTTGGGATCTTTAGTCATTAAGGGAAGGAAAGAGATGATTCAGTGGTATGAGAAAGAGAAGCAGGGAGGGAATGACCCAGAATGCAAGGCAGCTTAAAACTTGCAGGCACAGACGAGTATGAGGCTACATTCATTTAACAAATTCAAGTATTTATTGAGCACCTACTATGTGCCTTGTACCGTTCTAAGTGATGAGGCTGAAAGCAGTGAATAACACAGACAAAAATTCCTGCGCTTGTGGGGTTCACATCATTCAGATGCATTAACCTGCCGCCACTAGGGAGTGGAGAAGAGGGTGTGGCCAAGTGTGGACACTTGGCATTTACTTAACAGCTGGGGTTCCACTGTATCACTTCCAGCTTACGTTCTGACAACTTAAAATTGTGGGTGGTTTTCACGGTGTCCCTGATCTTCAAACCAGTGTGCTCTCGGCTTTGATAGAAACAACCAACATGCAGCGCGGTCGAAACAAATCCGTGAGCTGCAGCATCGGTAGCTCTGGGCCAACCAGATGAGATGAAGGAATAGAGAAGTGAGGGCCCTAGACGCTCTCATCGTGTAAATAGCTCTGGCACCATTTTCAACGGCTTCTGCAGTAAAAGAGCTGCCAAGAGATGCAGCCCTCGGTGCTTTCTCCTTTATAGGAAATGAAACTTGTTAAAGTTACGCTTTTATGTTTGCAGGAAACAGCTGCAGTGAATCTAAGTTTATGGCAGGAACAATCCAAGTCACAAGATTTTCACAAGAAAATTTTATTAAAACTTATTACATGAAGCAGACACATGCATTTTATTTAATTAAAGTTGAAATTTTAAAAACTCTCACGTGATTTTAAGGTGCTTTGGTTTGAGAACCACTGGTCTATATCCCTTCTGTGGAACCCAAGTAATTAAAAGAATTTAGGTAACTTCTTACCACTTTAAGCCGTTTCTAAAATATCCTTTTTCATCATAAAGACATTATTTCAAGAATTTTGAAGAAATTATGGGGAAAAAAGACAACATAAAAGCTAATGGTCTTTTCTGACCTTCCAACTTTCACCTTGTTCTCTGGATACTTCCACTTCATTGTAATTCTCTGCCTGGCACTGGTTTGCCACAATCTAATGTTCCTTTATTTGTTCATTTCTCCTTCTGAGAACACAAATGCCTGAGAGCTGGGACTTGACTGCAGTGTTCATCACTGAACCTCTAGTAGAGTGTGTGCTACAGAGAAAGTCCTCAAACAACATCTATTAAATAATGATGGCTGAAAAGCAGTTCCTTATATGGTTACTTATATTCGTATCAATCAAGAGACATATGTTTATCTCTATATAACATTTATAATGGATTTCTTTATTAAAAAAAAGATTTTATTTATTTGAGAGAGAGAGCTTGAGCAGAGGGAGCAGCAGAGGGAGAGAGGAAGCAGACTCCCCACTGAGCAGGGAGCCCAGCGCAGGACTCGATTTCAGGACCCTGGGATTACAACCTGAGCTGAAGGCAGAGGTTTAACAGATTGAGCCACCCAGGTACCCCTATAATGGGTTTCATGTATATATTTTTATCTTTCCATATTCTTATTTTAATGGGTTCATAATAGTCCATCACAAGAAATGCCAAAATTATTTTACCCAACTATCCTGCTGGTGAGCATTACAGCGGACTGTAGCTCTATACTCTACCTAGCTGTCTATATATCTAGGTATCTGTTTTCTCATTTAACTACTAAAATATGTTCAATTGTATTCTTCTTTTATCCATTCATTAAAGAAACTTGCATTAGAAGTCAGTGAAATATTGAATCAAAGGGATTTCAATATTTTTCATGTGTGACGATTTGTTCTATAGTTTGTAGATAAGATGTACTGTCCCCCTAAAAGATAGATGTATAACTTTAATAAATTACCACTCTCTTTCACACCCTCTTCCTTATTAATTCATTAAGTAAAAAACAGTATGTCATCTTGATAATTTCTTATTGTTAGTGAAATGAAGTAGCATTCTAATGTATTAATTGAATTTCCCTTTTTCATTTTATTTGCCTAAAATGTGTTTTACCTTTGTTTATGCTTTTAGTAAATTAATATCAAACATTTAAAACATAGTGGAAATGCAAGACATAACAAACCACAAGACCCAAATAGTGTGGAATAAAGTTATATTCCTTTTTCTCCCTCTCTCCACTTCTCTTTTTCTTTCCTTCTTTTTTCTTGTTTGTTTTTCTTTTTTTTTTTTTCTTTTTTGGAGGGGGCATCTTTAAAGGATGCTATAATATGTGAATAAATGAAATAAGAGAGATAAAGAAGAGATCATTTTAAAAGAGAATAGAACTGGTGGCAGGAAAGATACAATGAGTTAAAGAAGACAGGAGTAGAATCTTATTAGGGAAAAAAGAGAAAATAGGAAGCCATTATTTAACAGCATTCTATAGCATTACCCAAGAAAGAGGGAGATGCTGAATGAGGGGGGGATAACCTTGCTGACTAAGCTACCGTCCATCACAGAAGAAATGAGAATTGCTCTTTTTGGATATTCAGCAGAGACTGAGGTGCTGCAGGAGATTTTGCAGTCAATAAGAGATTATGATGGTAGCAAAAGGTATCTTAAGAGGAGGTAAAACCAAGGTCTACATGAGACATCCAGAAGAAAATGAGCTCATCTTGCTTATGTCTAGATGCAGAGCAGTTCAGGTAATGATTCAGTCGGGTAACGAATCATCAAAGTCCATAACGAATCAGTCAGGTAATGAACCACTGAAGTCTACATTTCAACCGGCAGGTCAGGAATGAGGACAAAGAGCAAAGGGACAGCAATGGCAAAAAAAGAGCGAAGCTTTGCTGGAACAAAGACTGTTTTCTATAAGGCATCGCAGGTTAAAACTATGCCTGCACATGACAGGATCAAAAGGAGGAAATGGATTTAAATTAATACAAGAAATATATTGGTTTAAATAAGGGGAAGAGAAACCACTTTTTGTTAAATATACACCATGTAACAGGCATTAGGGCAGAAGCATTACAACCAGTAAATTATTTATTCCTCACCGCCACCCAACTACAGTGGGTGTGATTCCATTTTACAGATGAAGAAATGGAGTTTAAAAAAATGTCAATTCTCAAAGTCACAGGGCTAGTAAGAGGGCCTCTGAGATTCACAAATCAGTGTGACAACAAACTTCTCCTACTGTCTCTCCTAATGCTAAAAAGGAAAATTGCTGTCTTCCTTCTAAGGATGTACCATCTTCTATCCATCCTATAATTCACCTTTTTTTCACACTGTAACTTCTTTGAAATATCACAGTGTTACAGGTTAAGTGACAACACTTTATTTCCTTAGTGTTTTATAAAAAAAGAGTTTAGATTTGGATATTCACTCTTCAATGGATGTAGATGTCCACAACAGAAAATTTCTAAGAGGTGACTTCTTTGTTTGGCTATGTTCTTTACACTTAAATGAGGGCTCTTATCTCTGAAATATTCTACCTTCCAATAATTGGCAGAAATCAGTTTCTACAGAAGCTCTTTTGCTTTGATTGTCTGAAAAACATGAACATTTTGTGAGAGACTACACCCACACATTTTATTAATAATGGAAAAGCTAAGGTGTGCTTGGGGGATGGGTATCCTATAAAATCAGAGAAGGATCATGGAGGAGAAAACCTGGGTCCTCCCTCCATAATCAAGAGATCAGGCCCACACTGCACCTCCTTCATCTTCTATGCCAGAAAGCAACAACTCATGGAGGTGGGGGAAATGAACAGGATGTCCATCTGGGGATGGAAAGAGGAGCTGGCCAGTCCTGTGTTTCCCCACATCCCTACCCGTTTTCTAACATGGGGAGACTGTGGGCTGCATTTCTCCCACTCAAAAACTCAGGGGAGAATATGAAAGGAAACACCAAACATGGCCACTTGTCTTTTTGATTCTTTTGGGGGGGAGTCAATGAGAGAGAATTTCGAGGTCACTAATGGATCCCAGTATAGGCCAAAGTGACATTCTCAGGCTGATGCTTTCAAACCAAAGGCTGCTTCCCAGCCCTAGAGATCCCACAGAGCGCTTACCTCAGAGGAAGTCCTGTTCAAAGGCAGGGTCAGGGATGACTTGGTGAAATCCTTCCCCACCAAGCACTATGAATTCTTCTCTTACAAACTGACTGGATTGCAGAGGAACCCCATATTTCATTCATTTTCATTCACTGACTCTCTCATTAGGATATCAGCTTTTCCACTCCCCTCAGCATCCCTAGTTCTTAATCAGTCCTTTTTGAATAATTACATTATACCTTATACCAAGTCCATTGTTACTTTGTAGTCCAAACCTAGGGACAATTTTCCTTCAGGAAGTTTTTGTCATCTCCATGGCCTTTTTGCGCAAATCAGTGGCCTGGTGTAAACCCTATTTACTTTCATTGGTTCCTAAGGTCATATTCTTTGACATCCTTTGAAGTGAATTACAGCTATCTCCTTAGGTAGGTGTATAGCCTTAAGAAGAAGAATAATTTTAGGCCTGTATTTGATTGTGGAATTATAGCATGATAATAATCCCCTTTTCTTCCAAATTGTTCCATGGACATGTAGGACTAGGAAAGCATATTTGGAGTCATTATTAATGTTAATTTTTAAGGCTTTGGCATTTGCAAAGTGCTAGTGAGCACTATGGCATACCCAGCTTTTCTTATTCTTTTTATGAAAACTATTGTCATCAGTAAACCAACTGTCATTAGTATTTTTAATAGGGGCATCTTAAATCTGGCCAACTAAAGTAAGATCAATAACCTCTGAACAGTTATGCTCTATAGAGAAAGAAGGTCAGGTTCAGGCATACGGGTAACTAGGTTTAAAGTTTGACAAGTTTTAAGTATTATTTCAGGGATATCTGTAAGTGTGGCCTGGTATTTAATAAGTCTGCCTCCATAATCCATTGATGGCCTTTGGTTTCTAAGACATTTTGGACCTGATGCGAAGTCATTATAGTCAGGGACTGTCCCATAGTGAGCTCTGAGGCTCTTTTTACAAGGAGGGCTGTTCTATGCTTAGCTAAAGCACTTGTTTGCAAGTACCTCAACAGACTTAGCTTCTAGGATAAATATAACTAAGGGGTGAAACCATTAAGAAGTCCTTATCCTAATTACAAAGGATCACTGGCAAGTAGGAGTAAACTTGTCTCAGAAGATAAGGGTATCCCCAAGTGCATTATCCAATTCAATCATAAAGAAAGTGGGGTCATCCATTATCTCTACAAGTTCATAGTTAGCCCTGTGGGGTGGGGTATGCTTTAGCTTTTAGGCAATTTCATTATTCCAGCCACACACAAGGTGATAGTTAAGTTATATAACTGTTGGGGAATTAATCCCATTTTTCAGCTGTTTAAATAATTATGTGCTGATGGGGTTCTGTTATTATCCCTACAGAATAATCAGCAGAAGATTGTCTATATATGAGTTACTGTGGTAATTTCTCTTAAGTTTGCCTCAAGTTGTCTAGCTTAGGTAAACAACAAACACTTAAAGACAATCAAATCTAGAACTTAACATCCACAAAGGTGTGTTACTGAAACATAATTTTTCTCTCCAAAATAACCCTCATTTCCAGAGATAGCCAAATTAGGACTAATTTATTTGAAAGACAAGTCCAGTTTAGATAGATTTGGCCTAATTATTTACATAAGATCAGCAAGAACAGTGAGTGATCACATAGATCTTTTAGAATCTGCTTTGCCGGAACTTTATAAGGAATCTCTGGGTTGAACTTTTAATAGTCTCTCCAGGCCAGAAGCCAAGCCAAGTACTTGCCATCAGACATGTCTCCACTACTGGTCAATTTGGGCGAATTCCTCCTCTTGAGGTCCCCAAAGTATCCTGAGGTTCCTGCACCTGCCAGGAAGTGACATTCTTTACTCACCTGGTGAGGCTGCTGGGAACTCTGTAAGCAAGGTATCAGGCCAACAGTTCCAATGGGCTTTATGGCTCCAGGTTTCATAAACTCAACCTCAGTTCCTTAAAGCTGTCTGGTTACATTTGAGTCTATGCATGTATTTCTCAAATATGACATTCCAGTCAAAGCCTTCGTAAAATAACCAATGTTTCCAATGGTGTCCTGTTACAAGGAGAACAGATACTTACTGAACTTACGCAAATGACTGATTGCCATGGAAGAAAGAATACTTACTGAGACCTTTTGAGTTTCAGAGGGTTCAGACAGAGAGAAGAGTTGAATGCTTTGATTTGAGTGGCATCCCATGCAGGATATGTCAGAGGTTCCTGTGTGCAAAAGTGACCAGAGGCGTCCCTCAACAAGACATCGCTATTGATCATGATTCTGCCTCCCCGTGAAGGCATACCTGCCATAAAAGGCGCTGGAGGGGTGCTAGCTCCCCTATCCTATCCACCAATGGGTGCCTAGTGAATGGGCTAAAATACCGTGCCGTGCCATCATCTGTCCTAAAGGTTGCATACTGCTTTGCCATTTTAATCCATGGAAATACTAGACAAGTTTGGCAAAGGGGAGTTACCCAACTTCATAGCTCTAAGCAGTTAGTAGAGGACACTGACCAGAAACAATAAAGACTGAAATCCATCATGGTCTAAGCAACATTCCAAACATGTGGTCTTTACAGCCAACTTCCCTAGGAAACGATCACCAGTTAGATTTTAATTCAATTGGGTACTGGTTTCAGCCGGCTCCCTGCGGAGGCCCTGCAGCCAGAAGCGGCTAGACCAGGGATGTGGAGGGGATCACATTAGATCAATCAGGAGGAAAACTCACACAGGAGTCTTAAGATTGGCAGCTGTCCTGGTGATTTAGGTGGCTGTCTCTCGTGCCCAAGACAGACAACTCTGTATAAGAACAGGAACAGAGAGAAGGCATCAAGTTTCTGGGTCTTATTACCATTCTGGCCAGGGTACTAACAGCCAGACGTTCTCCTCTCCGTAGAGTAGCCATGGGCTAGAGGATTATAGCCTGAGCAATCGACATGCAAGTGTTCCAGTAAGACCATACTCCTTGAAAAGCCCCTGAAATGAGACTAAAGGAAGAGGAGACAAAGTACTCACTAATTTTCACTGAAGCTCAGAGTCCAAATGTAAAGACTCAGCCCCACGTTGGGCGCCAAATGGTGAAGTTTTAGAATATAAGTGAGGTTCGGTGGGGTGAGGTCTGGAGGCGATCACCAAGAAGGAATTCTTGAGACATCTTTGGTGCAAAATGGTGGTTTATTAAAGCATGGGGACAGGACCCGTGGGCAGAAAGAGCTGCTGTCCCGGCGTTGTGAGGGGTGGCAGGTTATGTACTATGAGGGTGGGGGAAGGAAAAGGGAGGTTTCACTAGAACTTTCATATGCTAAAGAGGACCTACAAGATACCAATACAAGAGGCCTTGCCATTGCCAAGGTCGTTTTACCCTTTTTAGCAAGCTATTAAGATAGTTGGGAGATTCCTAAAGAATGTCACATATGTCCCACCCAGGAGAAGGGGTGGGGGAAGGTTGGAGGGTGTCAGCTTTTGCTTTGTCCTCAGCCAGCCTTCTGTTCCCTCATCAGAATCATACATATATAACCCTATGAGATTGGCTTTTTTCACTCAACATAATACCCCTGAGATTCGTCAGTTGTTGTATGCACCAACAGTTTATTACTCTTTATTACTAAATAGTATTCACTGAATGAAAACTATTTACTTTGCTTACCTGACACTATAGTTTTTTTCTAGCTTCCTGTGCTTCCACTCCTATAATAATCCAGTGATTCTCAAAATATGGTGGTTCCCTTCAACTGGGAATGATTATTAAAAAATTCTGAACCCCAGGGCGCCTGGGTGGCTCAGTCATTAAATGTCTGCCTTTGGCCCAGGTCATGATCCCAGGGTCCTGGGATCCAGTCCTGTATTGGGCTCCTTGCTCAGCAAGAAGCCTGCTTCTCCCTCTTCCACTCCCCCTGCTTGTGTTTCCTCTCTTGCTGTCTTTCAGTCAAATAAATAAATAAAATCTTTTAAAAAATAAGAAATAAATAATAAAATAAAAATTCTGAACCCCATTTCAGATCCATTCAATCTGAGTGTCCGTGGGTAAGGCCTAGGATTACATTATCCATAACTCAAACACTACAGTGCAATGTAATAATGGTTACTTTTTAGTTGCATTAAGCTAGAAACCAATGTAGCTACCATTTAAATTAGAAATGGTGATAGCTAACTGGCATTATCATTATGAAATCCATTCTTCAGAGGCAATTAGTTGTAGTGATTGACATTAGACACTTCACTAATTACAGTAATAAATGTCATAATTTTTCTTGAAAATCATAGCACTGGTGTTGAGGGAGCAGAAGGCAAGCTGGGGCAAAGCACAAGCTGACAAAGCTGCAAGCTCCTAGCACAACTCCCCGGTGGGATCTGTATGACATTCCTCCAGGAAACTTCCAATTATCTTAATGTTAATGCTTTTTAGAGGAAAAAAACCTTAGCTTAATAATAGTCAGGCCTCCAGTAACCAGAAGGGGCTTCTTAGCATAGGAAAGTCCTTTGGACACCTCCTTTTTTTCCTTACCTCCTCCAACTCCCAAGTATCTAATCGGCCACTCCTCACAAGCCAGAGCCCCAGCTTTCATTCCTGCACTACAATAAAATCACCTTTTTGCACCAAAGAGATCTCAGGAATTCTTTCTCAGCAACATCCACAAACTACGTCAGTGGTATGTTAGAAATGGGTGTCCACTGGTGAAATGGAAGGTACTAATATTTCAGAAACATCCTCCACCCTTACATGAACAGTGTATAAGTATCTGATAATGTCTGTAGCCTTTACCCTTACATATGCCATGAACCAGAAGGTTCTGATGAGAGGATCCTCTCCTAGGAAACTTGGGCCTGCCAGCTCAGTTGAAGATTTCATGCAGAACAGGAGAAAGAGGAGCCCCTAAAAGACGCAGCCCCTAAGGGTGTGAAAGTACTGTCTGTCCTGTTCTCTCAGAACATAAGGCAATATCTGGTGCTGAACTGGCCCTCAGTAAACACCTAGTGAATTTTAAAACATGCTCTGTTCTTCAGTACTTTCTTAGTGGACTAGCATCACAAAAGCAATTAATCCATACCTAGTAGAAGTCAAGGCCTTTGATAGACAAATACTTTCTTTAGGATCAAGAAATTTGACCCAAGGAGACATACGGAGCAAGTACTGCTGTCAGATTCCCAAGTGTTCATCACTTTGTAGGATCACACAATGTCGGGGGAGAAGCACAAGTGATGAGGGAACAGAAGACAAGCTGAGGACAAAGCAGAAGCTGAACCCTACGACCCCTCTCCCAGATGGGATATCTGTGGTATTCCCTTTGTACTCCTGGCTGTCCTAAAGCTAAGGAAAGGAAAAACAAATAGTTAAACTTATAGAGATCACAATCCTGCAAGGTAAGAGTCTCCCTCAATTGACAAATGTCTTAGCAATCTACAAGAACAAAGCATTCTATCAATAACCTAGCTTCCAGAAGGAAATGTAGGTACAATTAAATGTCTTTATAATCTGCAGCCCATTGACAGATACTTGAAGGGCCAGAGGGGTAAACAACCTTAACTTGACAATGACAAGGCCTCTGGTATCCTCTGAGTCTTTGTTAGCATATGAATGTTCTTTTAGAAACCTCCCTTCTTCATTCATCCCCCAACCCCTAGCATATAATTAACAACCCCTCACACCTGGTGGGGGGTGGGGGGGCAGAAACTCTTTCTGCCCTCAGGTCTTTTCGCTGTGCTTTAATAAACCACCATTTTGCGCCAAAGACTTCTCAAGAATTTTCTTGGTCTTTGGCTCCAGACTCCACTGCACCAAACCTCAATTATTCTCCAAAACCCCATGACAAAGACATGTTTTCTTGCCTCCAAGGTTCCAAGCTAATTAATTTCCCGATATTCCAGAAAGAATTAAAAGTGAAATGAAAAAAAAATTAACCACAAAGGACATCTGGTGGTGAAATCTGTCACCATTATGTCAAATTACGTCATACTGCACTTGTACCTTGAGGCCACACTCGGGCTCAGAAACCACCCAAACCCAGCTTCTAAGCCTTGTAATAAGCTGCAACCCTGGAAGCCCCATGCATCCATTCAAGAGCGCACTCTGCCTCTGACTGACTGCCCTCATCCTGGCTGGCTCCTAAGAACCTGAGATTCAGACAGACACAGCTCCCTGCAAGGGAATAATCTGAGTATTTCTACGCCAAGAGGGCAGCAAGATGTTTTACAATAAAAAGATGAAAGGGCAAAAGCAAAGAGCAGAAAGTTAGAAAAACACAGAGATTACAAACAGTGATGGCAGGTAATCTAATTTAACAACAGCTAGCAAGGAAATGGTGGATGATTTTGATACTAACATATCTGCAAAAAGCCATGACCAGTCACCTTCTGATCCTATCTATATCCCATCAGGGATACCTGGATGCTATAGTGGGTTGAGCATCCAACCCTTGGCTACAATTCTGAAAAGACAAAATGTTACATACAATGTAATTTTGTCTATGAATCAATGCTTTCAAATTTGTGACTGTTTTCTATTTTCCTACGTTTAGACTATATTTATTACAATTTTATGCCAACTAACTCTAACAAAAGAACTGAGCTTGAATTGTTCCTTTTTCTGTCTTTTCCTAGTAAATCATTTTTTTTTCATATTTTCCAAAATTGTTAGTTCTCAATGGATTGAAAGAAAAAAATTTAATGGTCTTTCTTCAGAGCTAGTTTGTGAAGCACTGAGCTAGAGGGCTGTGTTGCTGCTCAGTGGTCCTGTTATTCACCCCACCTGTGGAACCACGGGGGAACTTCATACCCACACAAAATCAACCTCAGACCATGCCTCTCTGGATCTTGTCTAAAACTGGACTGTTGATTCCTTTCTTAGGAATCCAGCTTCACAATTTCCCCAGACTTGGAATTTTCTGAAGTAATGACTTACTTTTAGAAAAGCTAACTAGAGAAGTGTTTTCATTGTACTTAAATTGTAATAACAGGTCTCTGCGTATACAACTGAGTTCTCGAGGTGGACAGACATCCCCAGGCCCCAGCCCCTTCCTGTCCCCTGCTCTTCATTGCTTCTGCTGAGGCAGAAGAAAAGACCAAATGACCATCCTGTTTGGTTAAGAAAAGAAAAAAACAAGGCCCCCGGGATAATTTAGCACTCTCCCAAGACGCCTCCACATAGATCATACTTCCACATAAAGGGGGCCAAGTGGCCCTGAGAGACCTTGAAAACGTCCCGTTACCATCCACCATCACCTGTAACCATAAAAACTCGCCCCTAGCCCTGTCGGGTGCTCACCTTTTGGAAACCATCCTCCTGAGCCCACCAGCAATAATAAAGTTGAGTTCTCCCAGATTTCCGTGTGCCCCTTGAGTATCCTCAGTCACTTCAGATTTTCTGCAACACTTGGTTCCCTGACTGGGAAACCCAACTGCGTTGGCCCATCGTGCCACTGGTGTGGGACCAGAGATGGGCCGTGGAGGGCAACAGAGTACTACTCTAGGGTTTAGGCGTACCCCACTGATTTCGGTGGACCCAAAGCTGGATTCTCCTGGACAGCCATGGCTCGCCTCCGCCCTACTGGATTAACAATAGGAGACTGGGAACAACTGGCAGGATCCACCCGTCGGACCAGGTAAGCCCCGGGGCCATGGCCCAAGTCAGACCTGTCCGTTGAGGACGGAAGGGGAGCCTGATCACCTCCCATTAGTCAGGGATACCGAGAGGGGTGTGTCCAACCAGATTGAATCTGAAGAGTGCCTGAGTGTGTGAATCTGTCTGTATGGCTCCACCGCTTCGGCTACGGAGTCTGAGTGGGCTGCACCCTGAGTCTTGTGGTGCGTCATATGGCATAACGGTCATCTACTCTATGGTGTAGCCTGGTCCGGGGTTTATACGGACAGACCTTAGCTAAGACGCTCCTAAGTTCCCGTGAGGGATGCGAGCAGGACAGCATCTGAAAGAATTCCCTCCCTTTGCAACATTGTTTATGATGGGAGGGAAACCCAGTAAACCCACTATCTTAGACTGCATGCTTAAAAACTTTAAAAAGGGCTTTAGCGGTGACTACGGGGTTCATGTGACCCTGGGAAAATTCAGGACCCTCTGCAAGCTAGAATGGCCTAGTTTTGATGTTGGATGGCCCTCAGAAGAAACCTTAGATTTGCCCACCGTCTGACATGTTTATCGCATCGTCGTGGGAAACCCAGGGCACCCTGATCAGTTTCCATATATTTACTCCTGGTTAGAAATAGCTAGAACCCTCCCCCTTGGGTACAGTTCTGCATTTATAGTAAGGGACAATCCAGGATCCTCGTCGCTCAACCAACTGAAGTACTCAGAATAAAGCCATACATCAGGGGGACCCAGAGGAAGAGCTCCCGCCACCGTATGTTCCTCCAGCACCCCTGACTGCTCCTGAAGTGGGACCTGGCACCCCAGCACCCTCAGTCTCTCCGCCGCCTCCGGCTCTATCCCTGCCTCCCCCTGTTCCAGTACCAGCTGCAGCCTCTCTGACACCTCTGATCCCGCCAACGGCCACAATGTCCCCGCTGCCTCCAGTTCCCCAACATTCAATGGTCTCACTACCAGCCTCTGCACCAGCCCCAACTACTCGTGATGGGGACTCCTCCCCAGAACCTGAACCCCGAAACACCACATGCTGTCTCCAAACACGGGAGATCCCGGCTTACCAAATGCCCCTCCATGAGACTCGAGGTCCCAATATGATTGGTGCAGATGGCACCCCCCAACCGGGTCGGCCCATCATCTATTATCAGCCTTTCACCACTGCCAACCTCCTAAACTGGAAACACCATACTCCTGCATATTCAGAGAAACCACAGGCAATGATTGGCTTCATGGAATCCATCTTCCAAACCCACCGACCAACATGGGAAGATTTGTCAACAGCTCCTTTGCACATTGTTCAACACTGAGGAGAGAAGAAGAATCCTTCAGGAGGCACATAAGTGGCTCCAGGAGGTGGCTCCACCAGGCATTATGAATACCATAGGATGGGCTGAGGAGTCTGCACCAGACAATTGGCCCGACTGGGACTTCAACATGGAAAAAGGCCATAATGCTATCAAGCACTACAAAGAAGCCATCCTGCAAGGTCTCCAACAAGGTGCCAAGAAACCTACTAACATGTCAGACAGCTGATGTGACTCAGGACGGAAAAGAAACTCCTGGTAATTACTACGAGTGGCTTTGCGAGGCTTTCTGCATATACAGTCCATTTGATCCAGAAGGACCTGAGAACCAATGATGGAAAATCTGCCTTCATGGCACAGTCAGCCCCTGATATCTGTCGCAAGCTCCAAAAACTTGAGGGTTTTGCTGGGATGAACATCACCCAGCTACTTATATATTATATATAAATATATATAATTTATATATAATTATAAAATATATAAGTTGCTGGGATGAACATCACCCAGCTACTTATATATTTATATATAAATAGCCAATAAGGTCTATTGAAACTGAGAGACTGTAGCAAAACATGAGGCTGAAAAGAAGATGAAACAGAAAGTAGCCCTGCTGGCCACAGCCCTTCAACAAAACTCTCAACTGTGAGGACCGTCAGAACAGTTAAGAGGACAGCCTCAACAACACAGAACCCTCAAAAAGGACCAATGCACATACTGCAATGAAATGGAGCACTGGAAGAATGAATGCCCAAATCGAAGGCCAAAACCATGCAAATCCTCCACCCAACCTGAAACCCAGGCAGACCGGGATCCAGACTTTATAGGACTAGCCAACAAAGACTCTGACTGATGGGGACCAGGCTCATTAGCGTTAGGACCCCGGGGGCCCATGGTTGATGTAAATGTGGGGGGCCAGAAGGTCACTTTCATGGTAGACACCGGGGCAGAACACTTGGTATTAACTACACCAGTGGCACCCCTTACAGGATGAACTATAACCATCATGGGTGCCACAGGGGATTGAGCCACAAGCCAACCCTTTTGCCAATCCTGAACTTGTAAGCTAGGTGGACACATTGTGTCCCATGAATTTTTATGTGTTCCAGACTGCCCACTCCCTTTACTAGGAAGAGACTGGCTTTCAAAATTAGGAGCACAAATCTTCAAATCTTCTGGACAGGCCACCATGAGTCTAAACCCGCCGGACCTCAAATCATCCTGTGCCTCAACACACCCCAGGATGAAGAATGGAGACTGTTTGAACAAGAACACCTGGAGACAAACCCCGAGGCCTACCAGACTGCAGTCCCCAATGTATGGGCGGAAGATAACCCTCCCAGACTTGCCATCTGGCGAGCTCCAGTCATTATAGAACTAAAGGCTGGAACATAACCACAATGGTGAAGGCAGTATCCGATCTCACAGAAAGCCCAAATAGGCATACAGGCCCACCTAGAGTGACTAAAAGAAGCAGGCACTCTAGCCAATCTCCCTGGAACACTCCACTGCTCCCAGTCAAAAAGCCCGACGGCGACTACCAATCCATCTAGGACTTGTATGCCGTAAACTGGGTTGCTCAGACTCTACACCCAGTGCTGCCAAACCCCTATACCCTCTTAAGCCAGATCCCACCAGACGTTGCCTGATTTACCTGCCTCGATGTAAAGGACACCTTTTTCTGTATTTGCCTAGCCCCCATAAGTCAACCTCTCTGTGCCTTTGAATGGACTGATGTCAGCTTGGGATGCCAGATGCAACTCACCTGGACCAGACAACCACAGGGGTTTAAAAACTCACCAGTGATATTTAGTGAAGCCCTGGCCTCTGACTTGGCTGACTTCCGCAGGGAATGAACTGGCTGCACAGTACTCTAGTATGTTGACAACCTTCTCATTGCCTGCCCAACTAAGGAAACCTGCCGCCGAGCAACGCTCAGCTTCCTACATCATTTATCAAAAAGGATATCGAGCAACCTGGAAAAAGGCTCAATTATGTAGACAAGAGGTCAAATATTTAGGATGCATGATAACTCAGGGAAGACAGGCCCTCAACACCGAACAAAGGGCCATGATAACTAACCTTCCGTGGCCCACCACCAAACGAGCTCTGCATGAGTTCCTGGGGGCTGCAGGATTCTGTAGAATCTGGATACCAGGGTTCTCAGTCGTAGCCAGGCCCCTGTATGATTCACTAATGGGACCAGATAATCTGCCTCTCCAATGGGAAGACAAACAAGAAAAGGCTTTCAAGGAACTCAAGGACTTACTTGGAAGGGCCCCAGCCCTAGGCCTACCCTATACCAGGAAACCCTCCTGCCTGTACTTCATGAAAAGAACAAAATTGCCTTAGGGCTTCTAACCCAACCAATAGGGCCTTGGGAAAAGCCCACTGCATATCTGTCAAAGAAATTAGACCCTGTCGCCTCCATAAGTACCCCCGCCTACGGGCCTTGGCAGCTGCCACACTTCTCATCAAAGAGGCTGACAAGCTCACTTTAGGACAACAGCTCACAGTAAAATTTCCCCACTCAGTGATCACTCTTCTGAACAGTCAAGGTCAGAAATGGATATCAAATGTCAGGCTCACTCAATGTCAAGGGCTACTTCTAGAAAATCCTTGCATAAACCTACAAACTGTGCAGGCCTTCAACCCAGCCACATACCTCCCAACGGTGGAAGGGGAACCAGAACATAACTGTCTGGAAATCATAACTGAAGTCTACACCACCCAGCTGGACCTGCAGGACTCCCCTCTGACAAACACTGACCTTACCCTGTACACTGATGGTAGCAGCTTCCTAAGCAATGGCCTAAGAAAAGTGGGTTATGATGTTACCATGGACACAGAAGTCCTAGAAGCTAAAGCACTCCCTGCGGGATGGTCAGCTCAGAGAGCTGAACTCTGGGTCCTCATCCGGGCACTCTTACTAAGGACAAAAAGGCCAACATATATACTGACTCAAGATAAGCCTTCGCCACTCTACATATACAGGGTCAATCTACAAAGAAAGAGGACTCCTCACATCCAATGGAAAAAACATCAAGAACAAAAATGAAATCCTCCAGTTGTTAGAAGCAGTATGGGTGCCCCGGAGCTTAGTCATCATCCACTGTTGGGGACACCAAAAAGGAGATGCCGAGTCAGCTATAGGGAACCGCTTAGCTGACCAGGCAGCCAGGGAAGCTGCCCAAGACGGACAACCTGCCATTATAGCATCCGTTACCTGCTCCTTACGAAATCCTACTTATACAGCAGCTGAAGATGACTGGACCAAAACCGAGGGAGCCATTCACCATCCCCAAGGGTGGTGGATCCTCCCAGATGGGCGCTTATTCATTCCAGCAAACCTCACTCCCTATGCCATCACTGAACAACATTCAACTTCACACTTGGGAAAAACAGGGCTTTAAAAACTGCTGGCAGAACATTTCTACATCGCCAGACTCGCAACTTGCATAAGTCAGTCACAGATCGGTGTGCCACTTGTGCTAGACACAACCCAAAAACCGGACTTTCCCAGCCCCCTGGAGTACAGCGCACAAGGACAGCTCCCTTCAAAGACCTGAAAGTGGACTTCACAGAGATGACTCCTTACCGAGGTATAAAATACCTACCAGTTCTGGTCTGCACCTTCTCAGGATGGGTGGAGGCATATCCAACCCATACCGAGAAGGCCAGAGAAGTCACCAGAGTACTCCTCTGGGAGATGGTCCCTTGGTGCAGGATCTGCTTACCATACATAGTGACAATGGCCCAGCCTTTATTTCTGAAGTTCTACAAGAGCTAACTTCAGCCCTCAACAACCCTCAACAGCCTACCAGCCTCAGAGCTCAGGGAAAGCAGAGAGTATGAACCGTACCCTCAAGGAAACCCTATTCATATTACATGCTGAGACATCCTTAGGGTGGACAGATCTACTTCCCTTAGCAGTACTCTGCTCCTGCTATACCCTTCAGAAAAATGGATGCTCTGCATTTGAAATACTCTATGGCAGGCCACCCCCACTGTTGTCTTCTTTTCTGGGAAATCTTAACATTTTAGGAGACACGTGCCTCCAGGACCAACTGTTATCCCTAGGAAAAATCATCGCAGAATTACATACCCACGTATTAGAGAGGGCTCCTATATCCCTAGGACTCCCCTCCATTCCTTCCACCCTGGAGATGAGGTTTGGGTAAAAGACTGGAAACATGAATCCCTTCGCCAAACCTGGACTGGCCCACATACAGTAATTCTCATAACTCCCACTGCCCTCAATTACCAACATCACACCATGGATCCACCTATTCACGAGAGAAAAAGGCAAATCTAGACCAAGCTACCTGAATCCCACATCCATCTGAAGATCTGAAGATCACTCTAAAGAAGGTCCCCTATACTCTAAAATACATCGTTTCCTTTCTCAACCCAGCTGGACCCTCACGTTATGGCTACTAAGTTTCCTCTGCCTCCTCCTGCCAAGGACCCCCACTAACCCAACAACATACGACTGGAAATTAACCCAGACTTTGGAAGGCCAGGACAAAGTCCTTCATAACCAGACCACTGGCGAGTGTCCCACCTTCCAGATATCCTATGTCAACACGTGGCTCCATACAAGGAAAAAGCGCTTGAAGAGAGGCTATGTAAAGAACAGGGACACCAGATATACCTTTGCCCAGACCAGGGGTTAGAGAAATACGGGGAAAACTTTTGTGACCAATGGGGTTGTGAGACCAATGTCACCATGGGTGACATCAGGCAAGCTTCAGTTCTCTCCAGTTTACATGTCCCAGGCCAGCCAAACACTCACAATTACCCCCACAGAACTGCGGAGGCTCCTAGTAGGACTGGCTGTGACACCGGGGACTGCATTTGTACGTTTCCAGGAGGGACTCCGGAACAACATTCTCACTTTCCACTGGGACAGACACCCTACACGGCCCTGATTCTCTTCTATAAACCCCACTGCTCCGGCGCCAACCATTCAAAACTATACTTGTCAGCTCTTAAACACCTCCTACCACTTATGGCTCAACTCGACCCATTCCCCTACTGGTTCCGCCTGCTGGGTCTGTCTCCCCTTGGCTTGATCGGCTTTCTTCAGTATCCCCATCCCTCCTATCTGGCCGTTGCCCAATAATACAAGCCCTATGAGTTTTGGCCCTGTACAAAACTCAGTCCCGCTGCTTCCAGCTAACAATCTAACCTGCTTTCTTTCCCCCTGCTGCACTGAGGCCCCAGACCCGGGCTGCCAGAAATTCACAGCTCCTCTAGCTTACTGCACCTCCCCTCCCACCAGGCATCTTCCTCTCCTGTGAAAACAACCTTCTCTTTAGGTGCCGCAACGAAAGTAACGCTTCTTCTGGTTGCATACTTGTGTTTTTGTCCCCCTCTGCTTCACTATACTTAGATTTCTAGTTCCAGTCCCAGGTCTCTCTTCACCACCAAAGCTGATGGGCAGTAATCTTACCATTCCTCCTGGGGGCCGGAGTCTTTGCCGGCATACCTACTGGCACATCGGGCCTCGGGACTTCCCTTAACTTTTACTTCAAGCTTTCACAGGAACTCAATGATGACACGGAACGCATCGCAGATTCATTAACATCCCTCCAGACACAACTCTCCAGTCTGGCGGCAATAGCCCTCCAGAATGGGCGAGCCCTAGATCTCCTCATTGCTGAGAAGGGAAGAACCTGTCTCTTCCTACAGGAGGACTGCTGCTACTACGTCAACCAGTCCGGGATCGTCACTTCCAAGGTTCTCAAGCTCCGGGAATGCATCCAGCATCATCGAGAAGAACTCACGTCTTGGGGTTTCAATCCACAATCATGGACATCCTGGCTATTACCCCTAGCAGTCTCTTTATTGTCCCTACTCCTCCTAGTTATCCTCGGTCCTCGTCTCCTCAACAGCCTCGTCTGTTTTATCAGAAATACTGTCTCTCAACACATGACAGCCCGTATCCTCACCCTCTGAGGATACAGGCCTTTAAATCTAGATAATGATGATCTCTATGGTACCCCTGCAGATCATCAAGAGGAGGGACATGAGGCAGATAGAGATCCCCGGGTCCCAGCCGCTTCCTGTCCCCTGCTCTCCATTGCTCCTGCTGAGGCGGAAGAAAGACCAAACAACCATTCTGTTTGGTTAAGAAAAGAAAAAACAAGTCCCGGGATAATTTAGCACTCTCCTGAGACGCCTCCACATAGATCATACTTCCACATGAAGGGGGCCAGTCTACCCTGAGGGACAGTGAAAATGCCCCGTTACCATCCCCCATCACCCATAACCATAAAACTCACCCCTAACCCTGTTGGGTGCTCAGCCTTTGGGAAACGATCCCGCTGAGCCCACCGGCAAAAATAAAGCTATGTTCTCCCAGATTTCCATGGGCTGCCTATGTTTCCTTCGTCACTTCAGATTTTTCCACAATAGGAGAACAATGCAGAAGTCTTATGAATTAAGATTTACTGCATGGAGGTGGGTCTGGAAGGCCAAGAGAGAAGAGAGGGCATTCTAGGTTTAAAAAAAAAAACACCATTTATCTCAGTCCTTAAGTGTCTGTCTTCAGCTCAGGTCATGATCCCAGGGCCTTGGGATTGAACCTCGCACCGGGCTCCCTGCTTGGCGGGAAGCATGCATCTTCCTCTCCCACTCCCTCTGCTTGTGTTCTTGCTGTGTCTCTCTCTGTCAAATAAAAAAGATCTTTAAAAAAAAAAACCACAGAAACAAACAAACCAAAAAAAACACCCCACCATTTACTTTTATCATTCTTCTTCCACTGTCTGGATAACATGAATCATGGTAAACATGAGACACTTGCCAGTCATTTACTATTGTAAGGACCTATTTAGCCAGAGCGACTCCATCTTGGTTAAAAGCCATTTTGTTGTTTATGCAGTAAAACTTAAACTGACCCCCCCTCCCTCACAGAGAAACTTACTTAGAAGCAAGTCTGGGAAACCAGTAAAATATGGTCAGCTAGTTCCTAATAACAGAGCCCAGAATACAAGGCCAGGTCGTCCAGTTCCTGATAACAGAGGCCAGAATACAAGGATGAGTCAGGCCAGGTGGAGACATCCAATCAGTAAAAGCACACATACTATCTCCCTAACCACCAAAGAATGTAAACTCCGCCTTTTGGGTGCCAAACTTGAGCGCCAATTCTGACCAGAGTAATAGATTAGTTCATACAGCTACTATGGGGTAAACTGTAATTCAATTGGCCACCTGCGTGTGACCTAACATGACTCTGCAACTTTCTCTGTGTGTTACAATCTCATTGGCCACCTATATGTGGCCAGGCTTTTGCTCTATAAAAGCTAGTCTTTAAGATGGGGAGGGGTCGCTCTCTTCGGAGGCGGCCCTGACTGGTCAGTCAGTCGATTCTTGAGCCTATAAGCTGGGTCGCTCTTTTCGGAGACGGCCCTGGCCGGTCAGTCTGACTTCTAATGCTTAGCATAGAATAGAGCTTTGCATAACTTTCACCTTGTTTCAGTCTCATTCCCCTGACTAATCAGTCTAACTTCTAATACTTATCATAAAATAAAGCTTTAAATAACTTTCACTTTGTCTCAGTCTCGTTTCGTTTAATAACGGACCTAACACTATGACTCTGCGGTCTTTCTAAAACGATGTTGATTTCTTGTCCCTTTACTCACTTTCAGCCTTTGAGCAATGTTATTTTCTGAAACTGTCACTTTTCTAGCTCATAGCATCAATAAATCTTCAGTAGGTGTTTTTCCATTTTAGAAAAATACATAAAAATGTAAAACCACAAGAGAAAGAAAATCTTTAATAATATATATAGGGGGGAAAACATGGAAGAGGAATCTGTATTCTACTAACTCGTTCAACATATACTCATTGAATCTTATCCTGGTTGAGACACTGTATAATACTTAGGGCTAGGGATGGGACATTGACCCCCACCCCAGTATCTCTACCCTTAAGGCGTTCAGTCAATCTGAGACAGGCCTGAAGATAAGTTATTGAAATGTAGTAAGACATTTCCCCAAAATGCAATAGCAAGAATTACAGTACTTCGGTGTTTATTGACATGAAAAGCTGTTTCTAAAACATTAAGCTACAAAAGCAGGTTATAAAACTTAGATACAAGATGATCCTACTTTGGTGATTTCACAAAATCATAACTGTCTCTCTGTAAAATATATATTTATAAACAAAAGATTATTTTAAAAAAACAAAAAAAGATTTAAAAAACAAAACAAAATCTAAGTGAAAATATTATGTGTGAATGGTGGGAGTATGGATGCTTTTTTCTTTCTCTTTTTTTTATTATCTACATTTTCCAATTTTATTCATCTAACTTAAAAGGCACTGAAATGCAGTATGATGTTACACTGAGTATCAGAATGTACAAGGGGGTTGGAGAAAATACCAACTTAAGTGTTTGGGTGTGTCAGAAAAGGCTTCCCAGGAGAAAGGGGATGAAAGCAAAGGCAGAGCAAGCATATTACAAAGTTAACAACTGGGACTATATATCCACTTCAGGAGGAAAAGCATCAAGGGTAGAAGGACTTTGGAATTAAATAAAGATAGGAGACAGTTTGGATTGACACAAGGAAGTAAAAAGTACCTATAATACCCAGAAAAACATTTCCAACTGGCACAGAACTTGGAGAAAGAGAAAGCAGACAGGTGCCAAAGGAACAGAGTAAGTCTACTGGCTTATTTATCTACCTCTTCACCCAGACTAATGGGCATAAACAGGGCTGGTCTGTGTGGGTTCTCTGCAACATCCCATTCTCTAGGTCGAAGGGATGAAACCAAATCTTGACTCTTAAATTAGGCCAAGTAGATAAATTAAGGGAAACGAAATCAAGAGAGGGATGAAACAGGAAATGAAACAAGGGAAAAATGAAAAACAGAAATTTTAAAAAAGGAATGTCAGTTGCTATAACACAGGTAAAAGATACTTCAAGAAAAAAAAATTTAAAAAGCAGGGGCACCTGCGTGGCTCAGTCGGTTAAGCGTCTGCCTTCAGCTCAGGTCAGGATCCCAGAGTCCTGATATCTAGCCCCACATCAGGGTCCCTGCTCAGAGGAGAGCCTGCTTCTCCCTTTCCCTCTGCTGCTCCCTCTGCTTGTGCTCTCTCACTACCAAACAAATCAAGAAAATCTTTAAAAAAATCAAAAGTTCATGCCAAGAGAGGTGACACATAGAAGGTTCAAATATACGCCATTCTATAAATATTAATCAAGAAGGGGAAGGAATGTCCCAGTGTGAGCAATCTGATAATAATGTGGCTACCACAGGACCAAAAACACTGTAGCACTGCTTTGGTAATTTTTTTTTCATTTTAGTATCATTATTTTATTTCAGGGACAATTTGATGTGACCTAATACAATAACGCATGTCAGTGTCAAGAACAAAACGAAGTAGCTTTCTGAAAACGTACAGCCAATTAACAAGCAAAGAAGTGCTACGCCCCCTTCTTTGAAGTGTCACCTCATCCCAGGCTCTATCTATATCCTCATTTTGCCCCCTCACAGTCTCCTAATACAATATATTTTAATTAAGGTGCTTTGTTATGGGGGGAAAAAACAAAAATAGGTGGGGAATAGCACTAATTTTCACTAAGTCGGTATTTTTATTCATGTATGTACTTGGGTGACACAGTAGAAATGATTTGGTATTGTGCTACTCTGTATGCTACAATCTCTTCTCAAAAATCGCAGTCATATTCACCCTATACTGTTAGAAGTGACATTCATTTGGAAGGAATAAAGAAACTGGAATAAAGTAAATTATTCCAATTTTTATTTGTGACAGTCCTGTCCTTCTGATCTCATCAGACTTATTTTCTGATGTGTTTCTTGGGTTTAAAAATAATTACAGTTGCTCTAATGTTTAAATGAAGAGACAACTGATAGTAAGTATTTTATCAACAGTCAAGAAAAAAAAATTCCATGATAGTTGCAATCAATGAAAACAGTCTATTCATTGGTTTCCCTTTTCTTCCATCATTTTCAGGATTACCCTCATTTCAATGGAATAATTTCTTAGTTATTCCTGCAAGCATTTTTCCCTCCCTCTGTGCCAAACTATATAACCAGTAGAGCTGTTTACACATTAAGTCATTTTGGTATAAAGCCAAAGGATCGAGACTGGCTCAGCTCTTTAATTCTGGTTATAAAACCAGAACCTGACCCTGTAAAAATGCAACTGAGACTAGCATGATAGTTATAAAGTATTAATAATCTGGATTCTATATGGAACTTATAGGACAGAGCTTAGCCAGAAAGTAAATAGCAGATATTAAATTTTAAAATGTTGATAAATAAATGAGAAGCCACAGGTTTCATATTAAATTTCTCGATGAAGCAAACAAAACTGACAATAAACAACAGGAAAGGAAGGAGGTAATGAGATCACATACACGCAGAAACTGTTTAATTGCTTTAATACTTTAAAATAAAAACTCAAAGAAAAATCTTGTTCTGGTTAATTTCTGTATCCTAAGCTCTCATTTCCTATCTCCTTGGTGTTGGCATTGACCTTTTGAGTCCAATCTCCATTATAAACCTTTCATACGTCGATGATATCTACTTCTGAAACCTACCTTTGGGCTCTGATAACAGAAGGATAGCTACCTTTTATGAAGGCCTTACCATAGGCTGGGCAGTTTCAACAGCTTAATAGGAATTAGAATTATCTGATCTTCATACTGGCCACTTTTGAGTTTTCTTCCACTTTTTTTTTTTTAATTCAATTTAGTTAACATATACTTATTATTATTTTCAGGGGTAGAATTTAGTGATTTTTCAGTTGCATATAACACCCAATGCTCCTTACTTCAAGTGCCATCCTTAATGCCCATCACCTAGTTAACCAATCCCCCATACACCTCCCCTCCAGCAAACCTGTTTCCTATATAGTTAAGACTCTCTCATCGTTTGCCTCCCTCTCGGTTTTGGTCTTATTTTTTCCCCCTCCCCCTATGTTCCTCTGTTTTGTTCCTTAAATTCCACATATGAATGAAATCATATTGTATTTGTTTTTCTCTGATTTTTTTTGCTTAGCATAATACCCTCTATTTCCATCCACATCATTGCAAAAGGCCAAGATTTCATCCCTTTTGATGGCTGAGTAATATTCCATTATATACATATATCACAATTTTATACATTCATCTCTCGATGGACAGACATCTCAGCTCTTTCCATTTTTTAGCTATTGTGGACATTGCCACTATAAACATCAGTATACATGTGAGCCTTCAAATCGCTATGTTTGTACCCCTTGGATAAATACCTAGTAGTACAATTGCTGGGTCAAAGGGTAGACCTATTTTTTACTTTTTGAGGAACCTCCATACTATTTCCAGAGTGGCTGCACCAGTTTGCATTCCCACCAACAGTGTAAGAGGGTTCCCTTTCTTCCCTATCCTCACCAACATTTGTTGTTCCCTGACTTGCTCTGTTTAGCCATTCTGAACAGTGCGAGGTGGTATCTCATTGTGCTTTCGATTTGTATTTTGCTGATGCCAAGTCATGTTGAACACTTTTTCATGTGTCTATTAGCCATTTGTATGTCTTTTAAAGAGCCATCTGTTCATGTCTTCTGCCCATTTCTTGACTGGATTATTTGTTTTTTTGGATGTTGAACTGGGTAAGTTCTTTACAGATTTTGGATACTAGCCCTTTATCTGATTAGTCATTTGCAAATATCTTCTCTACTGGGGTTGACTTCTAGTTCTGTTGATCGTTTCCTTTGCTGTGCAAAACTTTTTATCCTGATTAGGTCCCAATACTTTGTTTTTACTTTCGTTTTCCTTGCCTTTGGAGACTGTTTAGTAAGAAGTTGCTGTGGCCAAGGTCAAAGAAGTTGCAGCCTGTGCTCTCCTCTAGGATTCTGATCAATTCCTGTCTCATATTTAAGTCTTTCACCCATTTTGAGTTTATTTCTGTGTATGGTGTAAGAAAGTGGTCCAGTACAAATATACAAATGTAAAAAAAATATTTTAAAAAAGAAGCAAGCCTGGTCTGCATCTGGTTTACCAGATGCTGACATTTTAGAGCATTCTTTCATCAGTAGACTTGGTACATGCAGAGGGAGAAGCCTACTCGGCTGGCTCACAAACTGAGCTGCCCTTGTAAAGATGCTCCTGCCAGGAGGCAGGGCTTAGTGTAGGGGACTCCAGCCTCCACTGGAGATGCTGTGTTCTTCTCTGAAGTCAGACCGTGCTGGGGGGTGGGGCATAGTGGAGGAAGAAGAATATGGTGTCCCCCAGCCCTCTTGTCCCAGGGAGTGGAACTACCGGTCACTGCTTTTCAGGAGGCCCTCTCATAAAAGCGACCAATCTCCTGTGGCCTGGATGTTCATCAGTTCCCTGCCCTTAACCTGTCTGTTTCTGGGCCATCAGCACACCTGGCACCACAGAGTGCCTATATTTTAACTCTGGCTGGTGGCTGGGATGTAAAACTCCCAAGTTTTAAAGGGCCTGGCAAGGTGCAGGCCACTCCCCAACCGCAGAGGAGAGCCTCGCAGCATGGCCAGCACTGTCCTGTCCCTGAAAAGCAGTTGCACAGTGCATGCACGGGGGCCAGAGTTTACTGTAACGCTCAGTGAAAAGCTGGAACCAGGTTATCAGCTGTCTATGTGCAACTCGGTCCCCTATTCTATCCTGTCCCAGAAAAGCAGTCAGGAAGAGGCTTGAATTTACTGTGGCAGACACTGGAAAATTAGCAGCCGGTTTGTCTATGATCTGCCCGTGTCTCTGCTCTCTGCTCAGCTCTGCCACAGAAAAGCAGCCACTCGGCGTGCACACAGAGGTTTAAGCCTTGTGTGGCTCACGGTGAAAATTTAAGAGGTTTTCTGCCCTCTACACACATATCTGACCCTGCTGTTGAGCACAGCTCAATGGCTCCTGGCTGGCCTTTTGTCCTTGGAGAGGCAAAATACGCTCTTTCAAATATACTCCAGGAGGGGGAGCGATCTTTCCCAGAGCTACCCAGGCCATCTCCTCACTGCAGCTTATCCTGAGGTCCCTATCCTGCGATCCCTATCTTTCACGTTCTCCCTCTCCCTGACTTTGCTCCACAAAAAGGGTTCCCTTCCCATCACAGCCACGAGGCTTTCCTCATGGAAATTCACAGCGCTGAACCTCACATCTACTGCGTTCTCTCCCTCTAACTGCGGAGATTGTTTCCTTAATCCTCAAGTCATCTTCCTAGTTGTTCACAATAGCTGGATGTTGGTCTAGCTGTGATCAAAAGACAAAGTAAACACAGGGTAACCCTACTACTCCACATTCTTAACTACCTCCACACCAGTTACTATGACATCCTTAGTCTCATTTTATAGCTGAGACACAGGGACTAACATGGATTTAGTTAAGAAAATTGATCAAGGCCCCGGGGTTATTAAAGTAGCGGATTGGGGATTAGGGAGATGGCAGATTGGTAGCGTTTGAGCACTGAGTGGCCACAGACACCACATGCACGGGTTATGAAACCTCCTATTCTCAAATGCTATTAGAGAGTCATATGGAGCTACTCCAAGAATCACAGCTATAGAACTGTTTGTTTAAAATAACCTTTTGTGAATTAAAATTTGTTTCCACTCTGAAAATGTGTTTCCCAGCTTTCCACTGAGTCTTCAACCTTTTTCAGTTGTATGTAGCATCCCAGGAGCTTAGAATTAAGGGTTGTGGGTACAGGTTCTGATGCAATTCTCTCACTGTTAACAGGGGGAGGATATTAGTACCTGCCTCACTGGAGGTTTTAAAGACTGAGAGAATATACCTCACCCACTAAGCAACAATGTAGCCAATCACACAGTTATAGCAGGTACAATTCTAAGAACTTTACATGGACTAACTCCTTAATACGCAAAGTAAACGTATAAGGAAGGTACTCTTAGGATCCTCATTTTACAGACAAGAAAAAGGGTTTAATGAAGTTGCCAAACATACAGAGTTGATATCAGAGCCAGGATTCTAACTCCAAGTTCATGCTCTAAACCATGACACTGTACAGCCCCTACTATGCCCACAGTGAAGGTTTAATAAAAATTAGCTTTCTAGACATCTCACTCGAGGCTCACGAGAAGAGGCCTTACTAACTTAATCACTGAATCATCAGAAAGTGAGACTGGTTTCTAGTCTTCCCCACAGCATGAGAAGACAGCAGTTTTGCTGCTGGGTGTTTGTAAGGACAGAGTCAGTTCACCAAGGCTGGCCTGGAACACTAGCTCTGCTAGCGTCCAGAGTGAGAAGCGTGGGTGATGGGGGGAACTTCACAGACAAGAGCTCAATTTTCTAGTCAGGCTCTGCCACAAGTTTTCTATGTGACCTTGATCACAGCGTTCAACTTGTATTGCTTCAATTTCTCTCCTACAAACCAAGGGCAAAAGACAGAATAACTGGAATGACTCTGAAATTTCAGGATTCTAGGACACAGTCTGAACAAGTGTCCCTGTTAAAATGCCAGCGGTGCAACGTGCCAGTGGACTACTCATACTTCATACAGCGATGAAGGCATTCAGAACTCCTTCTTAATATTTATGGTGTACAAGAAAATTGTTCGGGGAGGATGTTTCAGAAAAGGAAACATCTTTTTTCCTTTTCCTTCCTGAAGACAAACATTTTTAAGTGTCATAATTTTTTTCAAGGATAAATAGTGATTGATGTCCATATCTAGTTGTCCTAATTGATTTCCAACAAAATTCCCCTTGGCCAAAAAGGACTTGAGATACTCTGTGCTTCTAAAGGACAAAAATGAATTGGGAATCTCAAGAGTATTCTTCCTAAAGAACAAGACAATTTAATTGGCCATATATGAAATACCTACTTGGAAAAGTAGTTACAAATAATTTTACTGTGGACTTCCTTTCTTACCACCCATTTATATATTTGATGCCATTAGCTTTCCATTCACTGCTGCAAAAAATTACCACAAATTTAGCAGCTTAAAACAACACAAATTCATTGTCGGACAGTTCTGTAGGCCACCAGTTTCACTAAGCTAAGATCACACTGTTGGTAGAGATGCATTCTTTTCCAAAGGCTCTAGGAAGAAGTTTGTTTTCCTGGTTTTTTCTCTGGCTTCTAGAGGCCACCCTAGTACTCGGCTCCCAGGCCCTTCCTCCATCTTCAAAGCTAGCAGCACAGCATCTCTCTGACCCTGCTTCCATCACCACATCTCTTTGACTCTCTTCTACATCCCTCTTCCACTTTAAAGGACCTTGTGATTATACTAGGCCCACCCAAATAACCCAGGAAATCTCCCTGTTTTAAGGTTAGCTGACTGTCAAACCTTTTATCATATGCAACTTTAACCCTTTGTCATGTAACCAAACACACTCATGGCTTCCTCGATTAGAATGTGGACATTTCTGGGGGAGGGAAGATGCATTATTCTGCCTACTACCATCTCTTCCCTCCTTCTGTTGTCCTTCAGATGCAATAAACTCAGGGAAGAATATATATAAATACTTTGCCAAATCAAATAGGAACTGGAAAATAAAGTCTCTTCTGTCTTCCCCTCCTTCACTTCCTTTGAACGACAGGGTATACAGATTCCAAAGTCTAAAGAGGTTCATGTTTACGTTGGTTGTCATTGCCCACTATTTGCTCACTTGCTCTATAGTATTTACATAATATTTGACATTTGACAAGATTTTCTTTAACTTTTTTTGTGGGTAAATTAATCAGTTTGTTATGTTTTTGTAGTACTTCAGATACAGTGATGTCATCCCAGGCAACAACCCAGCCCCGAATGTATGAAACCGTACTCAAACCTTACCCGCCAAACAGCATCATGGCTCCTGGGTTTCAACAACCTGTGGGTTTCATACACCTGGGAAACCAAGCTCAGAGTGGCCAGCCTCCCTTCCTCAGGTCTCCAGGAATCATCACCAACAGTCATCAAGGTCAAGGAAATACACAGGTGGTAAACCCAGCTATAGGAACAGCCATCACAAACTTCAGAGAAGAAGCAAAGATATTAGGGGTAAGTCTACTTACTATAAGAATTTTAATTTTGCATTTGCAAGGTTATATTGTACCTATAAGTAATAGGTGGAGAGAATTTTATGATATCATGACCTACATCCAATCATTAAAAAGTTCTGAACGTTACTGGAAACTGTGTCCCTTTAAGGCAGAAATAATTCATCTGCATATAGACTTTACCCTGAGTTCAATTTATTTTAGATTCAAGCAAGACTCTAACAGGTGACAAAGTACTCTTCCTAGCAGAATGATCCAGTAACACTGACACACTGACATTATGGGAACACCGCTACTTCTAGCTTGATCTCACTTCTGCAAAGGACACTTTGGGCACCCTCGATCCCGTCTCAGATTAGTTGCAAGCCTGGTATTTGTGTATACAGTGAATTCACATTAAAACGAACATTGACAGCTGCCTTAAAAACAGAAGCAACTATAAATGGGTGGGGAAGAATTCATGGCCATTCCATCCACTGTGCCTTTCACCCAGGGCCTGTGCAGACGTTATGACTTAACCGCCATGCTACTTCTACAAAGGGCACTTCAAACACTCATAACCTTGTTTATGTAAGTAATGTAAGACATGCCCTACTTGTAGATGAAGATTCCACCTGCACAGAGAGGACTGTTAGTTTTTGCTGTGCTTTCCAGATACCTCATTCATGCCACTAACAATTCCACCCCACAGTACTGTCTCTCCTATGTGCAGTTCTAACTTCTCTGCTAGAGCATTCAGTAGGTTATACTGAGTGCCCCTTACGTACCAGAAACTCGTCCAGCCATCTTACTACCTATTTCAGGTTTCACCACTTTAGAAAAGTAAAAATATGCATTGCACTCTCTAGCAGACAGATCTAGGCTGTGGAAGGTGGCCCCTTTGATCCTCCTCCTGGCAGAGAAAGGAAATCCCCTGCTCCCACTGAGCAAAGGGACAAACTGGGACCCCACAAAGCCAACCCCACACAGGTGTTAGGAATACTACAGAGAACAAAACAGGCACGATCACTGCCCTCATCTAGATCAAAATCGCAGGCTCAGACTACACACATAAAACAGAATTAAAGTACATGATGTGTTAGAAGGTGATAAATGATGTGGACAGAATAAAGAATTGTAAAAGGGCTGGTTAGTACCAGGCAGTGAAGGGTATGAGTAGCAATTTCAAGTTGATCAGAGGAGGCTTTCCTTAGAAGATGACATTTGAGTAAAGACATGAAGGGAGGAGCAAGCCATGCAGATACCAGGTCAAGAGCTTCCAGGTAAAGTTTGGGAGGATCGTTAGAAGAAAATGTGGGTGCTGTGTTTGAAGAACAGGCAGGAGGCCAGTAAAGTAGAACAATATGATGGAGGGAGGTTGTAGCCTCGAGGAGGGCAGAGGAAGGGTGGGGGCCAGACCTTGTGAGGCCTGGGAGACAGAAGTCCTGGCTTGTACTCTAACACTGGAGCATTCTGCCTGGGAACAAAGAGGTACTCAAGAACAGCACTTTAAAGTGACGGATGCTGTTTTGTTTTTAAAAGTTCCAGCTGGCAGAAGCTACTTCTCCCTAAAGATTGTGCACGTATGCTATTGGTAGCTCCCAGTCACCCCAACAATGCAGGGACCTTAGGTGGTAGGATGGGAGGCATCTGCCTTAATTGATTCAGAACTCAAAGTGGTTCAGTGGCCAAAACTCCAAATTCCTGTCTGGCCTGCAGGCAAGTTTGGTCAGTAAATGGTAGAGCCAGAGTTATACTAGGAGAAAAGTAAGCCAATACTAATCCGGTATCTAACTGCCATCAAGATGAAGGCAAGGATGAGAATAAGAAGTCTGTGCCAGATGACTAAAATGTTGTCCTAAGGAAGAGCTTGTAACCACCGATTCTAATGCCTAATTCAGGAGTTCTTCAACTGAGATCCATGACTGGCTTTAGCCTGTGACACATCTGAAGTCCTATGCAACAGTGTTGTGTGTGTATGTACGGATGTGTAACATGGTTTTGGGTGTCTGTATGAATGTGTGACAAGAGTTTTTCAAGAAGATTCATAGTTTTTATTATTCTCAAAGAAATTCATTACTCAAAGAAAATATTAATCTTTTAGCATTTTAGGAAGCTGTGATTTTTTCCAACTCTGTTTCAACTTAGTAACTTAACTGCATTCAATAGCAGGTTATTAAAGAAATAAACATAGCCATGTTTGTATTTGCAGTCTTCATGGACAGATAAGATGTAAGCTTGGGAAGAAACCAATGGTAAACCTACAGTTAGCTTCTGGCCCAAACTAGAAGCACTTATTTCTCACAAATTTGTTTCTTCAGGATGAAGGAAGTTGCCCTAAGAGGTACAAAATATATTCTGTCTTTGAGAATATGTCTTGGCCAATAAGAAAATATTTGCATGCCTGCAATTAAAAAAAAGAACAATATAAATTTTTACAAAACCAAGTCATAAGATGTCTAATTTACATAAGATAAAACAGAAATTTAGAAAGAGAAAAGATAGCTTAAATTGACTAATATAATCAAAACAACTTCATGGAAGAGCTGGAGCTCAGCCTAAGGCAAAGCCGTATTTAATAGTTAAAAGGCATGGATTCTGGAATCAGTTTGCTGCCCCTCAGTAATCGTATGGACACTGCTATGCTCTGAATAACCTCCCAAAACTCCTATGTGGAAATCCTAACCCTAACAATGATAGTATTAGGACATGGGCCTTGAGGAGGTACTAACTAGTAAAAGGTGGAGCTCTCAGGAATGGGTGTATGAAAGAGGCTCCTGGGAGATCGTGAGCCCTTCTCCATTATGTGAGGACACAGTGAGGAGGCACCATTAGGAACCAGGGGAGGGCCCTCACCAGAAGACAACCATGCTGGTACTTTGAACTTAGAACCTCCTAGCAAAGCATTTCTATTGTTTATAAGCTACCCAGAGGGTAGCTCAGTACTTTCTTGTAGCAGCCTGAGAAGACGGTAACAGGCATCTCTGTGTCTCTATCCATCTGCTGGGAAGATTACATGAAATAATAAATGTGAAGTGTTGAGACCACGCTCAAACATGTAGTTAATGCCCTGTAAATCCCTTGAGACTTCCTTCATGATATTTTCCCCATAACTGGGATCTCCCAGGCAGAGAACAGGTCCGTCTGAAACAGCCATCAGAGTCACAGTTAAAGCATTTTTTCAGAGAGTCTTTCAGAGGCTCTTCAGAGACACCAATGCATGCTTAATCAGTAGCACCTTCTGAAGAGCTCTCCTTGGCCACCCTTACAAGCCACCCCAAACACCTCAAACGAGGCCCACGAGGAGGGCCTGGTGCCAGTGTCTGCCAAAATCTTCATGACTCACCTCCTGCTGTAAAGGTATGTATGCCTAAAGGACATTCGTGGATCTTGACAGAAGGGACAATAAATAAGCAGCAGCAGCAATGTCAGTAATGTCTCGTTAGTGACTGTAAATGAAGACACAACTTTAAAATGTCTGTTTTCTCTTTTCAGGCAATCCAGATCATGATTGGATTGATGCACATTGGTTTCGGAACTATCTTAGGTTTCATGAACACCGTTTATGGACCAGCTTTGGGATTTGCTTCCCTTGCTCTTATTAGTGGATATCCATTCTGGGGTGGCATCTCTGTAAGTAAGCTGCTACAACACTTCTCCATCTCAGTTTATTGAGGACAGCTACCCCTAATCTACGCACAACTCATTTTCTGAACAGCCTCACATCTGATCAACTGAAAAATTGAGAAATAACAGCTCTGGTTGGGTATAAATAAGGGAGAGCTTCTGTTCTCCATTTTAACCGGCAGCTTAAATTCATACCCTCAAGCCGTAACCAACAAGCCGAAGTTTTAGTTCCTGATTACATTTAAGATGGAAATGTACACATTGGGTAGAGAGAGGCAAAAGGAGATGATGGGGAACATGATTAAAACTATGCAAGTGATAATGACAAGACACTGAGCTACGAGTTCACAGACCATCAGCACAAAGTAAGCTCAAAAAAGAATGAGCTCCCTACATGTGAGAAACTAAGGGGAGAAAAAAAGGGAGAAGTCAAATGGACGCAATTTCTGAAGATTTCTCCAGAAAAATGGAGAAGTATGAGGGGAATTTTTGAGAGGTAAACTAGATGAATACAAATAGACCAGTCTTTTTTACAAAGAGAGAAGTTCCCAGGACTGAAGAACCCATCTTTCATAAGTAAATGTGTCTGTTTCTACAGTTCATTGCTACGGGTACTCTCGGTATACTGGCGTCCAAGAAGCTTTCTCCTAGTCTGGTAAGTCAGGATGTTTCTACTTATTAAATTCTTCTGAAGATTCATTTAATTGATTTGGAGAGGAAAACTGAGAAATTTTCAGCAAATGCAAAGGGGAGCACTTTTTCCCAAAACTATTTCTATCAATTGCCTCCATGGTATGTGGGCCTCAGCATGGTCCACAAAATTTGCACCTCAGAAATGGAAGAGTCCCACTTTCTGACTCTTTAATTACAAAAGTGAGAAGTGGAATAGATAAGGTTGTTGAGCTTTACCCTAAAGGCTACCTGGCTCAGTTGGGTCACAATGAATTAGGGGAAGCCCAAAGCAGAATATAGGAGCCAGGAAATACCCACCTGCCACTTCACTATCAAAGACTCTATTATTCATTTGCCATTTCTCAGTTCTGTCTTGGTTTGTATTTTTATTTTTTATTTGCACATATCTCCTATTTTTACTCAGATTTGAATTTTGTTTTACAGTATGTTAAATCATCACTAAAAGCACCAACTGGGACACAAAAAGAGTTTATAAAAATAATCATTGAGACAGGTCTCTCAATTCTCTTGGTCACAGCTCTCCAACTTTTGCAATTTCCTGGTCTACTTCTGAAACAGGGGAAAATGATTTGCCAAGAAATAGTGACAACTAGAGCAGAGGTGATTTCAAGATTATATTTACTCCAGCACAAGAGGAAAGAATGGAAAAATGGGAACACAGAATTACTCTGTTCATGTTCTCCTAGATACCAGAGACTAGACTAGAGGCTAGAACAGACACTAAACTAGACACTAAACATTAGACTAGAGACTAGACTAAAGACCAGGCTAAACTAAACTAAATCAGCCTAATCCCAATTAACCACTTCTGTTGTAATAAAAAAAAAAAAAAAAAAGATAGGCCATCCTTTCTCTGGATGATTTACGGATCCTTCTGATGTTGTCCCAGCACAATATGTGTCAAAATCTTCTTGTAGAAACAGGAAAGTTTTGTACTCTACCCTACACTTCTACCCACAAAAGCCTAATTAGTTCCTCATTCTAAATCTGGATTCTTAAATCTAGTCCCTAGAAAAACTTCAGGATTTTCATCAATTTCTAATTTTATTAGCAAAGACATTTTTGCATACATGCTTTTCCATCTATAAAACTGGATCCTACATAGTATTACCTCATATGGTTGTTATAAGAGCTTCATAAGTTACTGTATTTAAATGATTTAAACACAGTGCCTGTCACAGAAAAATGCTCATTGATGGTTTATTTGTTGTTTTATTACTTTAAAAGGGAAAAAGTTGTTATTGTGTGTGAGGCTTTTAGGCAATCCCAACAGATGAGCTTCTGGTTTGTATTATTTACATTTTTCTACAGATTTCAGAAGTATACTACATTTAGGCTGCATACAGAGTAGTTTTCATGAAAACTCAGAAAGGCAGAGGAAGAAAAGTCATTTCAACTTCAAAATTTTTTTAAGGTTTCAAAGATTAAGAACCATTACATTTAACTGTTTCTTATTTAATTTTTTTTCTCCTATATGATTTATTTTTCCTGTCATCTCCATTAGATCAAAAGCAACTTAGGAATGAACATTGTCAGTACTTTCTTTGCCTTCATTGGAGTGATTCTGCTGCTGGTGGATGTGAGCATCAATGGCCTACCCGACCAAGACTACTGGGCAGTTGTAAGTATCCCATGATCTACCATGTGCCTCCTCTCCACTCTCACACAGTGGGTCCATTTTCTTACCTCTCATGACTGTACAGTAGCCCTAGTGGAAAATCCCTTTTTCTATTCCAGCCCTATTCCTGATCATGTAATCTCTAGGACTGCAGAAAAAGTGGGAGAGCTATCTCTACAGACGAACTAGGGCAGAAAAGACATCCTTTATTGGTCTCACTGTTAATCACGTGAACAATGGGGGAAAACACCTAAGGACACTTAAAGATACCCGGATAGAATTTTCCAAAGATTTTAAACTCAATGTAAATAAGACAGTCAAGTTATTGCATAGCTTTATTTTAGATTAAGAATGGGATGAGGGGAACTGGCTACAACAAGGACATTTCACTTTTATTAGAGAGACTAAAAGAATGAAGCAACTTCAAAATGAAACACATGCCTCTGAATGTTCTCAAGACAGAACTGTCCATTCATAATCACATTAGGCAAAGCATAGACTCTGACAATTACCCCAAGAGCAGAGAAAGTATACAGAAGCACTTATAAGAAGGCAAGAATATGAGGCAACTTCTTGGTAAGTAAGAAGGAAAGAAGCAAGAACACAAAATTTATCCTCTATAATACCAAACCAAGAAACAAAAATTAGTCAAAAACTACCTTTTAAATTAGCATCCAAGTAAAAAACCAAATCAGTCTGCTGTGTCTCGAGGTGGTAGGAGAAAGTACATCGCCTAATCTTGTCTTTTATTCCCCAGAAACAAAACTAAAAAAAGCAGGACACCAAAAAATACTGACAAGTCTCACTAAGGCTCTCCAATCTGGAGCTAAGAAGGCTTAGGCGGAAAGCAGTCAGTTCTAAGAAAGTATAAAGCAGGGGCATCTGGGTGGCTTAGTTAAGAGTCTGACTTTGGCTCAGGTCATGATCTCAGGATCCTAGGACTGAGCTCTGCATCTAGCTCACCACCCGGCCAGGAGTCTGCTTGTCCCTCTTCCTCTCCCCTCCCTCTGCTCATGCACTCACTCACTCTCTAATAAATAAAATCCTAAAAAAAAAAAAGAAAGAAAGAAAGAAAGAAAGCATAAAATCCTGAATGGCAAAAGCCCTGGTGTAGCACCCCAGGACCTCAAGAAAAGTAGGGCACCAGAATTAACATCTTTCAGTACCCCTTGATAATGTGGAGAAATGAACAGAAATCCATAGGAACAGAGTATACCTCTGGTCTTGTAGTAGGTCTTAGTATAGTCATTTCTCAAAAGAAAGCGAAAGCGAAGTCTACATCCAATAGCAAGAATTGTGGTCAGTGTCAGCTAAGTCATCTCTTTTCACTGCTACAGCTGCATGGTTAGCATTCAGTAAAATGAACATAAAACAGTATCTGCCTCTGAAATTGGAACTGGAAACAAGAAAGACAAAACCAATGTAGTTAAGTAGAAACACAATCAAGGAAAACTTGCCTATGCCATATCCAAACAAAAATAAAGCCTGTATACAGTTAGTTGTTCACTTTAAGAATGAGAAAATTGAAAAAAAATGGTAGGGAAACTATCCAAATACATTAGAGTGACTAAAGGAAGAAATGAAAGGATAAAGGGAAGGAAAGAGGAAAGAAGACTTAAGATTCCCATGGGTCAGCAGAAACACTCAGATGCCTATTACTTATTTTGAGAAAAAGATATAATTCAGCTGATTGGAATAAAAGACATGTCAGATGATAAAATGGTTGCAAGCACATGTGCCTTCCCTCTTCCTCACAAGATGTGCCCTGGTTTGATGGGAATGTGAGTCACATAAATCAGGAATACACTGAGTTTCCTCATTATCATGGTTAGATTCCTTATCTGGAAAGTCACACCCTCAAATTTTAGCTCAAATTCCTGTCCTATAAACAGTGACTCTAGTCTGTGATTACCACATGTCCCAGACATAGCACTTGGGTTTCAGGAACTGGTATTCAGTTCAATTCTAGGTACACATTTTTCAATTTAACACAGAGACAACAAAAGGAAATTCCAAGTAGCAGGTCAAACCATGTTATACCATAGCATGTCAGTGGTACAGATAAAAAAAAAAGGAAGAAATATTACCTAATTATCTATAGAAGACTCCCCATGAGCATTTTAGACTGCTGAAAATCAATAATAAGAAAACAAAATGACAGAAGGAAATAAAAGAACACTGCAGTATTATAGAAATCAACTGAGTACCTCAAACCACTGTTACAGATCTACTAAAGAAATCACACACAGCAAGAGATAGAATGGACTCAGGTAAAAATGGGAGAGAGAAAAACTGTAATCACAGTCTTCACAGAAGAAAATGACAAATATATTAAATAACTAGAGAGAAAATGATAAACATGGGAGGCAAGTTTCATCCAACAAAATAAGTGGTTTCCCTGAGTTAGAGAATCCAACAAATGGTACAGAAAAAAGTATACTTTTTCAGTATTATTCCAGTAATTTTCAGTATTATTCCATTAATACTGAAAAGATCCTGAAATAAGAGAAAAACTGAACTTGTACATTGAAAGAGAATAACCTGTACTGGGAGAAAGACATGTAAAATAATGGAGATAAAAGACACAGGTATAGATATAGACCCCTGTTAAGAAAGAAAAGTACAACAAAGGATTCTTTAAGGTTTTAGGGAGAAAATCCAATACCTATAAGCTGGAAAAAAAAAATCAGTATGATTCAGTCCCCACCACAGCAACATTCAATGGGGGAAAATAATGAAGCAATGTCACAAAGTTTTGATGAACAGAAACTGTGACTTAAGAATAACACATCCAATAAAATTCTTGTACAAGCATAAAAGCAAAAACAAGATACTCGGGGCGCCTGGGTGGCTCAGTGGGTTAAAGCCTCTGTCTTGGGCTCAGGTCATGGTCCCAGCGTCCTGGGATCAAGCCCCACATCCAGCTCTCTGCTCAGCGAGGACCCTGCTTCCTCCTCTCTCTACCTGCCTCTCTGCCTACTTGTGATCTCTCTCTCTCTCTGTATCAACCAAATAAATAAAATCTTAAAAAAAAAAAAAGATACTCTCAGTAAACAATGATAACACACTGGTGCTTAAAAAAAAAAAAAAAAAGAATATTCCGCCACATAGGAGGTAAATTAAATCAAGATTCAGAAAGGCAGGGAGAAACAATGTAAAGAGATAAGCGAACACAAGACCATTTAAATATTCATCTAACACTGTAAGACTGAACAACTGGAGAAATGACAACTATAGAAGTGAATATAAAGCTTTTAATGTTCACTCAGCACCCTCCACCGAAAAGCATGAAAACATGAAAAATTACAAAATCACCAAAAACTGGGAGGTAAAGAGAGGGAAGAAAAGAGAGATGTCAAATGAGAGTGCCACTTGCCCCATTTTTCATAGCAATCACTTCATACTGCTTAAAATGGAAACCTGGTTTAAAATTACTTCAGCTTCTTCGTGGATTCCTAAACTTTTAACTCTGGCAGACTTAATTTACCTATTTCTACTCTTTCAAAGATCAAGTAATACTTTTACTTCAAAATACCAAGTACAAAACCATTCCATTCTTGAAGAACAATGTTTCTATCTCTTACTTTCTCTCATCCCCTCTCTCGTTCTGCTTCCTCTCTTGCCGTCACTCCATGCATCCATTTCTCTGTCTTTTGGCCTCTACATAGAGATAGAGAATAACAGACAACAAATTTCAATTTTGCTTATTTCTATTTTTTTTTTTTCTAGGCAGTGACATTAGGGATGACTCTTTTTTTTAAGATTTTATTTATTTATTTGACAGAGATCACAAGTAGGCAGAGAGGCAGGCAGAGAGAGAGGGGAGGAAGCAGGCTCCCTGCTGAGCAGAGAGCCTGATACAGGGCTCCATCCCAGGACCCTGGGATCATGACCTGAGCCAAAGGCAGAGGCTTTAACCCACTGAGCCACCCAGATGCCCCTAGGGAAGACTGTTTTCTATATATATTTTTTTAAATAAGTAGGTAACATTTTTATAAAAACAAGAAAGCCATCACAAAGGAAAAAAGGGTACTTCCTTTATAATGTTTCTAAATAGTCTGGTGGAGAAAAACAAATTCTTCTGGCATTTTAAAGAAAATTTAAAATTAATTCACATTCCCCTGAAATAAGCATTTGATGATAATAGAGAAACAATCATGGAGTAAGTTGAGTGGGAGAATGGCACATTTGATGAGTCAAAAACTTTGTGAAGCTTGTGTGAAGACTTCTTGATTAGTCAAAATTTTGGTATTTTTTCCCTGATTTCAGCTTTCTGGGAAAGGAATTGCAGCCATGCTGATTATCTTCTCTCTCTTGGAATTCTGCACAAATTGTACTACAGCCTATTTTGCCAAACGAGCAATCACCAAAACCAACAGGGTGAGCCGGGCCTCTTCTCTGTAAAATACTCTTGAGTATGTCCTGGGGAAATACAGACAAGTGTCAGCCAAGTCCCACTGCGGGTTAACAAGAGCGCACTTTGTCCTTGAGTCATGGGGTGGGGACGGGGTGGGACACGGGGCGGAATAGGATTGTAGTAATAATACTGCTTGTTTTGTTCATTCCAGCCTGTCCTGGTTATTCCCAACGTGTATACAGTCAGTCCCTTGGAACCAGGGTTTTTCTCAGCTCCTCCCAGAAATGATGGCCACCTCACTCATGCCACTTAACACAACAAGGAGAGGCGCCTGGGTGGCACAATCAGTTGAGCACCCGACTCTTGGTTTCCAGTTAGGTTGTGATCCTGGGATGGAGCCTCATGTCAGGCTTTGCACTCAGTGCGGAATCAACTTCAGATTCTCTCTCCCTCTCCTTCTATCCTTCCCACTCTTGTGCACACATGCTCCCCCTCCCCCTAAAATAAATTTTAAAAATCATATAAAAGAATTTGGCTAAAAACAAAAAGAAGCAGCAAGCAATCTCATGAAGTTAAACTGCTCTGCAGGAACTTAAGAAGCTGGTCTCTGCTGTCCACGATGATTGCTCATCTCTCAAGACTGTGTTTAAGATGTTTCTTAGTTTGTCACTAATGATAACTGCATGTATTTCCCTGCCACTGTTTCTTCCTATATACCACTACCACACTGGGGAGATGGATGACCAGAAGACTGAAAATGGCTCACAGTATTTTATACATTGATTTCATCAAACCCTGCCTCCTGGATAGCTACAAAGCTTTGCTATTTACTGAGTATTTTTTATGTTCATTAAACTCATTCGCAAGGGGACAAGAGCAGGCCAAGAATGGTACACTGGGGGAGTTTTATCCGGATTATGGCTGTTTTGTTTCTGAAATGGGAAAAAACATGGGCATGTTTAAAAGCCAATGGGAACAATCCAGATACACTATAAAGCTACTGAATATAGGAGAGAAAAGGGATGATTGCAGTCTAAGTATCAAGAAATCAAAGGTGTATATGGAAGGCATGGCCTAAGTCATGAGGAAGAGTGGTTTATCTGCATGACAGAAAGAAAGGAAGATGTCATTGTTGCTGATATCAATAGGTTTGCAGAGATGGTACACAGTATGTAGGAGACTCCCTTATGATGGCTCGTGTCATCCCCATCAAAGCAGAAGTGAGGTCATGCCCAAGGTGGGGGCCAGTGTAGAATGAGAATATTGGACAGAAAGGGTGGATTTGGATAAGCCATGGAAATAGAGAACAAACTGATCAGAGAAACAGATGAGGACTGCCAGGCTGTACCAAGGGCACATTTAAAGAAGTGGTCACAAATTTATAGCACAAACAAACTGATTGCTTCAGCAAGACTTGGTTGCTCAGATGTGAATTCAGATAAAGGGCCAATTTGGTTTTTTCCAGGATTAGGGTTTTGCAAGAGGGTATGATAAAATACCAAAGGGGCAAAAAAGCATGGGATATCATCAGAAGTATTACTGCAATGATGGATTATGAATCTAAACTGGATTAAGAAGAGAAGGGAAAAAAGTACAGATAGATTGGTCAAATATTGTTATCTGCCTTTCTCCATAGAGCTGTTGGAAAGATCAAATAAGACAACATTATGTAAAAACAGTTTGGAAATAGCAAAGTATTACCCATTTTTGAAGCTTGGGAGTTATTTTTAAAAGCCAAAAGGGACAAAAAAGATAGGGAAAGAGCAGGTAGAGAAATCAAAATCAAGGAAGAGGCAGATGAGAAGAATGGAATTCCTGTATCTGGGAAAGCAGATGTATTATGTCAGGTGAATGTTACATAGTTCCAAATTTCCTCCTCTGCCTGGGTCCCAACTATTTAGCAGTTTGGGTGATCAGGAATGCCGTGTCCTTCACCACGAAGCTTGGCAGCTAAGTGAAAGTAAAGACATATACTCTATGGTCTCAGGGTCTAGGAACTAAATAGTGCTCCCAAAATGGCTGTAGGTGTGGCATACTGTAAATCCCCATAAATGACTTAAAAAGTAAGACTTGCTTTACAGAAGAGAAGCATTTCTAGCAAAGCTGATTTTTAAAATAAATTTCCATCAAACACATTCTATTTTTCATTTTACTTTAGTAGTAGTACTAATGGTAATAGCAAATATTTAGCCCACTCTATGTGCTGGGCACATCCCTAAACACTTATATAAATTAATACACTTAGTGTTCACAAGATCCCTGTGAAACAAGTACTATAATCAGCATCCTTTCCAGATGAGAAAACTAAAGCAGAGAGATTAAATCTTGTCACTAGGATGAGCAGTTAGCAAAGACTGAAGGATGAATTTGAACCCAGGCAGTCTGGCTCCCAAGTTCAGGCAGTGCTTCTAACCATTACTCCCACTCTTCTTATTGTCTGGCATAGAAACAGAGATTTGTAGCTCCAAAACAAGAAAACAAACAAACATGTTTCTCTACAGTAAACCTGTGGTAAATGTGGAAGGAACTACCTAACTCTCTGATGGGAGAAAAGGGGTTTAGTAATATAATACCACTACTTTCAGCACTTGCCACCTGAAAGTTACCCTGTGACTTTTAATCTCACCTGAGAGTCCCTTAAGTCAGTATCTAGATTGTCAATTGATTTGGCCCCCAACTCCTCTTTTGGCTAGAGAGTTAAAAGATGCCAATAGATTTGGGTTTCAACCACCCAAGATTTGTATTTTAAGTTGAGGCTTTTTACACTGTAAAAAACAACTGTCTACCTCTACAATTTTAACTATGCTGTAAGCATAATATTCTTATATACTGGATTCATTTCAAACAAGGCAATCTTGTTTTTTTTAATTTTTTTATTTTTTTTAAGATTTTTTATTTATTTGACAGAGAGAGATCACAAGTAGATGGAGAGGCAGGCAGAGAGAGAGAGAGAGGAAAGCAGGCTCCCTGCTGAGCAGAGAGCCTGATGCGGGACTCGATCCCAGGACCCTGAGATCATGACCTGAGCCGAAGGCAGCGGCTTAACCCACTGAGCCACCCAGGCGCCCATGGCAATCTTGTTTTTATGCAACTGGGGAAAGTATTCATTTATTGACTAATCAAAATTAATTGAGTGCCTACTCTACAGGGCACTGTTCTGTGTGCTTGAGAAAAACAAAAACTCTATTCCTTGGATACTTATGTCATCTAAGTGTTAAGACTTCCTGTGAAAAATAAAATCAGAGTTTAATTTTAAGTTTAAAATCTTAATTTAAGTTTAAGTCAAATCTTCTAAGCTTTCTAAAAATGCACCTGTGACCTAAGACCTAAGACTAAAATCTTAATTTAAGTTTAAGTTAAATCTAAGCTTTCTAAAAATGCACCTGTGACCTAAGACCTAAGAAAGTGACTAGAGTAGAAATACTATATTCCAGCACAGTAATATGCTTATTACTAATACTAAATACTAAGTACTAAATTACTTAAAATACTGATCCTAAATTATTAAAGGCTTTAGGGATACTCATTCTGGATTATCTAAAAACTTATTCATTTATTCATTCATTTGCTCAAAAATATATAGTGCTACTTCGTGACCAAACACTGTGCAAAGCTATTACCTAAAATTAAGGTTTTACGTACTTTTTAATTAGAGTAATATAAAACAGGATAGAGCAGGCTTTATCTTAATGCCAGTATACACATGCTTTATTCACATAAAAGTAATAAATGCTGGGTCTGAGTACCAACTCCTCACTCAAGAAATATAACTGAAACCATACAATGAAAACCCAAGCACATCCTGTATTTAGTGTCTTCCCTCTTCAGAAAAACATGGGTTATTATTAGATTTCCAGGGCTCCAGACCATCAACCAACTCTAAATCCTAACACTTAGGTCAAGATCTCATGAAATGCATGGGTTCAGAGTTATCTTTCCAGAATCTACAAACACATCATAGATACATACATATTGTTGATTTATGCCTGGCCTACACTTTTCTGAAAGCTTTTTCCAGAGTATATTTTGCATTTGTTAAATCCCTTTAAAAATCAGTCACAACTGTCCCCTTGTCCCATGGAGCAGATGCTGGCCAAACTCATCCTAAATATGGGTGACTGGAAGGGAGGTGCCAAGGGTACCCAGGCCTCTATTTGTAGGAGTGATCTGAATCAGGGGAAAAGATCCTGCAGGAAGCTTTGAGTTCAAGTATCCGAAGCTCAAACTGAAAGAGCAGAACACGGAGTCTAGTTCCCTGCCTGGTCAAACCAGGCTTGATCCCCATGGAGAAAGGAGCGTTCTCATTTGCACATGGACTATGATGAGGCTCCTGCTCTGTGAGGAGGAGTGAAGAAAATAAAAGGCTGCTGGACCCCCAGGGCCTTGGAGCTTGGGAAGCATTGGGAGACAGCACCTAGGGCAAAGCAGCCTTCTCAAAAAAGGCAGCTGCATGGCCTGGGAAGACAAGATGCAGACAGAAAGTGGCTGCTGCGCTACAGAACAATATGAAAATTCCAGGGACTCCCAGAAGTACTCTGGAAGTGGGGATTTGCAGAGAACCAAGGAGTACTTGAGCAGATCGGGGGCAAGCCAGACAAATGTGGCCACATTGCCAGTGTCTCTTAATTCCCACAGAATGGAGAGGAGTTGGACATCAGCATTTTCTTAAAACTGGCTAATTTTTGCCATTCTCCCTTCATTTTCCAAGTAAAACAAACAAAGCCTTCCTCTCTCCAGACTTCCTTCCTCTGGACAAGGCAATTTATATTTTTGCAATGTTCACTCTTCTCCCCAAACCCACCTCTACTCCACTCCTCAGTTCCCTGACTTCACTCAAAAACTGAATATCTCTTGCCCCATGATGACCGTGACTATGGGTACCTGGCTCAGGAGGATGTTTGTTTCTTCCTCTCCTTTTGCCCCTCTCCACCATCAGGTACTTATTATTTACAAGTAATAAATGCTGGGTTTGAGTACAAAGACTTCTCTCAAGAAATATAAATATTTCTCTCTCAAATAAGTAAAATCTTTAAAAATAATAATAAATAATAATAAAATAAAAATGGACATATCCCTTTACTCAGTTCTACCAGCTGGCTCACCTGTCCTCAGTAGGTTCCACCAATCTCTTTCTCCACTCATGGAGCCTACCAGTTTAAACCTCACTCGCAATTTGACTTTGTTTTCACAATTCCTGCCACTCACCTAAGAACTTAGCAACACTTATAATCTGGTACAGACTTTTTGGCCAAATATCACTTCATATAGTCAGAGAATGCTACCTGCAATGTCTAGTTCTGTTGGTCTCAGCCTATTGATAGTGATGCTATGGACCTGAGTGCCTTAAGGCCCTTACCTGAGCCCCATGTGGGGGTCGCCCCCACAGATGTGCCTCCTATGGAACAAGTGATGTGGCTGGACTGACCCTTGTGGTTCTTACTGTAATTGTAGGTTGCACCTCAGCAACAACCATCAGGAGACTTTGAAGGACAGGACTTATTACTCACAAGTAAGTCCTGTAGCAAGGGAGAGGGACAGAGAGTAAGTACAAAGCCAGGGTTCCGCCTTTATTAGGGTTGAAAGTAATGTACCTACAGTTTCTTGGGTTCGCTCTTTATGGATGAATTTAAGACATAAGAGCAGGAATTAGGGCACAGGAAGGGAAAAGCAGGGTCATTCAAGTGATTAGTTATCTATGTTAACCACAGAGAACTTTCTAAAAAGGAAACTTCGGAGGTGGAGTGGCCCATTTTTTCCTCTAGTTGTTTTGTTAGTAGCTGTGTCATACAGCTGGCAATTCATTTATTTGAGAGGACTGTCTTTGAAATCGATGTACTGGCAATCAAAAGCTTAATGACTGCAAAATTGGGTGAAGAGCGTGCTCCTGAGCCTGGCATCCTGGCACCAGAAACATCGTGCCCGAGTTGAGAAGATGAAACAACTTGAGGAATTCTTGAAAGCGAGTGCATCAGAGCTCCTGACTCCAGAGCATCCTGTTGCATAAGTATTTTCAGGGGCATCAAGGACTTACACTGTAAGTCAGAAGAGAAAACAAAAGTCCAAGAGTAGTTCGATGGAGTGCACACAGCCAGAACTAGTGCTGAGAACCATCCCCAGACCTCGTAATTTCACCAACAGTACTCCTTACACAATTCTGTGACGGTCATACAGCACAGCTCTTCCTGAAGGAGGCCCAAAAAAGCAAAGGGCTACAGATTCTGGAGCTAGACTGCTGGAGTCAGAACCCCAACTTGCACATTTATAAGCTGTGTGACTATGAACAAGATCCCTAACTTCCCCAAGGGTCCGTATTTTCACCAGTTCAAGTAATAACAATGGTGCAGTTTAAATAAGATAAGCCAATGTGGGAAAGCAGCTACACAAGGAGGCCTTTAGACCAGAGTGGCTCTAATGCCTTGAGAGCCTACATGAGCAAACTGAATCCAAAGCCAGAATCAATGTACTCCAGCCCGAGAAAATTAAACTTAAGAACAACCAACCACAGCGCTCAAGAAAGGCAGCTGTCTAAACTATAATTTCCTTGCTTTGCTTCCACATCTTCTAGAAAGAAACCTTCCCCTAGCGCCTGCTCATGAGCTATTCCCAACCATTCTCAGTTTGAATCAATGTTTGCTCAAACCCCTCATCGACGACATCGGACCCTTCTGTATCTGCCCGCTGCTACCGCTACTTCTTTACACATCTTTTCACAAACGTTGTTTTAAGGACTCTGCACATCAAATAGAAAACTAATACCAGGTCTAACCTGAAACGTTGACTCACCTCAGCAGGTGGATGAAAAAGTAGTTCTGATGTCTTGCCAACTTGTCTCTTCATTAATTTCCTTCTTTGGCTCCTTACGTTTAAAAACAAACAAAAAGGGTAGAGGGTAGTCACGGACTCGGCTACCTTTTTCAATATTTACACCTCCTAAAAGGCATCTGCACTACAATTTCCCTCTGAGGACAGAGGTGAGAGACCGACTTTTCATCAGTGACCCTGGCGAATGCACCAGAAGGGCAGACATCACAAATGGATACTTGGAGAAGCCATTTCTCCAGACACCAAGCGGAAGTTCTCACACGAGTCTGACCACGTGGTCCGCAAAGCCCTAGTGAGTCTGCGCACACGCCCCCCACCCCGCGCCCCGCCACGTAGCAGGCGTGGGTGCGCAGGCGCACGAAGACAGTGCCTCAGCTGCTGCCGTTGGAGGCCCGCGTGGCCTGAGGAGCCTGAGGGCCTGCTGGGTCCTGGGCTCCTTGAACCTTCAGTGATGCTTGCCAGGCAGCGTCTGGTGACCTGGCCCTGAGGACACTACCCCGGAGATCTGTCTCTTGATCCGGGCCTGGGCACTGGCAGAAGGACCTGGACGGGGTGCTGGAGGAGCGCTCCTGGGCGAGGGGACCATCCAGCGTGGGAACTCCGCCCCCTGAGCCTGGACCTGAACCTAAAAGGGCGTAACTCGATCCTTAGGACCTTGAACAAGTACAATGAAGGGTAATGATGTCGCTTTGCTTACGGTATTTCTTAAGTGTTAAAAGCAGAAAAGGGTCGCGGAGATAGAATTTGAGGCCCCCTGCCTTGCCTCTCCTGCCCCATCCGTCCTTGTGCGGACGCTGGGCATCAGCCACCCCCGGTGTGCCCAGTCCAGTCCACTTCACCAAGTGAAGTCCGTCAGTCGCAGCCCAGGACTAGCCCTCGACATGCGGAAACGAATTCCTTGGGTTCCAGGAGCTGACACTGCCTTGGGAGCCAGACCTGATCATTCAGAGCTAGACAGACAACACTGTGATGTAGTGTAGGGGAGCAAGGAGAGGAGTACTAATAGACTCTGGGGCAGAGGAGGCTTCCCTAAGAAGAGTGCTGTGGGAGCTATTAGGGCAGAAACCCCGGGAAGAGCTTGGGATGAGGCCGAGAAAGTGGGCAGGGAACAGCTCATGAAGGGTTTTATCGGCCCAGCTGAAGAGTTGGAACCTTATTCTGAAGACAGGAGTTGCATCCCTGCTAAAGATGGAGAAGTGGCTTCTAGACATGAGCTCTCTGTGACTGTTTCAGAATTTCTGTGTCTTAAGGCAAGTGTAAGGAATGAGGATAGGGTTGGGAATGAGGACTAGGGGCTTGTTCTGCAGCTGCTTTTTGATTAGTGATGAAAGCACCAGAGAATAGAAACAAATTATTAATTTTTATTTTTTATTTATCTTTTTATTTTTTTACAAAAATGAGATACTTAAGTGGGTTCTAGAGTAACTGAATGTAGAATGTTTTTCTAAAAAAATTCTAACCATCATTTATTCCAGAAATAATACTGTAGAATTTCTTATTTTCTTCCATCATTTAAGCTAAAGAATTTTAAACACACACACAATCTGTTTTTTCATGGTACTTCAATGAATACTTCACTGGGGTGGTTTTGGTGGGGGCCTGAAGGAGAGAGACTATAGGATGCTAAATATTCTCCTGGTGCTTCCACTATCAGCTGTGAGAATTTTTATACATAAAGAAAGGGACTAATTATTTTTTATTATTTTCCTTTCTTTCTCAAAAGTGACACTAGCAATCTAGATAGGACTTCCTCATTACTTTATATATAAATTCTGTAATTCTGTGCCTTTTATTTGAGCACGACAGAATGATTAATCTTGGTTGCCTTTAGGCCCCTACACTTTCTTTGGTATTTCTCAAAGGTGCCGTTTAATATACGAAACTTATTATTTATACTTAAGTTATTGTACTTCACATATTGTTTTCTCTACTGTCAATAGCTCTTATAGTTCTACCTAGCTTTTTTCTGTCTCTATACTTTATAGAATTAAGAGACATTCAGAAAATCAATTTTAGAAACCAAAGACTCATTAAAATAATCAAATCATGAGATTTTAAGGGTACAGGGAATGAGAGTTCCTTTACTCAAACCTGACTCTCAAAAGGACCAAGATTCAGGGTTTAAGATCATCCATTACATTATCACCTAAGTAGCATGATTCATGTTACTGACCTAAGTATGACATGTTAGAAGATGTAGAACAATGTAATGTCAGATCCACAAAGGATACAGTTATTAGCCAGGTTTTCTGAACACCAGGGAGAGATGCAGGAAAAAGGGAGGACGAGAGGGGAAGAAACAATAATGAAAGAACTCCTAAAGAAGTCTTTAGTGGGGAAAAAAAACAATAACAACAAAAGAACTCCTAGGAGAATCTTGAGGATTGTGGAAGCAACTTTGGTAAGTTGTCTGACGGTAGAAAAAATTCTTTCATATAAAGAAGAACTAGATAGCAAATATGTGACAGAAAAAAAAATCGTGAGCCCATAATGAATTTAAGTATAAGAACTTGGTTTTGAAATGCAAACATGGCATTATGAATTGCGTTGAACTCATTATGAATTGCAAATAAGTTGTTAAAAGCTTTACTGAAAATTCTCTAACATTGTTTCCTAAGTGTTCCTTATATTTTATCATCCAGGGCCACTGCTTACTACTCAGAGAAAATAACTGTAATATGCCTATACTTTTTAGTTGTAGAGAGAGGCTTTTCACTTATGGAGGCCATTATTCAGAACAGGTAGATGCCAGCTGATGTCTTTACAAAGTTAGGCACAGAAAGAAGAAAACAATTGCTTCAGAGTTTGGGAGGGGTTGTAAAACAGTGGGAAAAGAATCAAACTTAAGTATTTTCTTCTGAGCAATGTGTGTATATGTGTTTTGTATTGTTTTGTAGAAGTTTGTTAATAAAAATATCACCAAAGATTAGAAGCATAATCATCTAGAGGAAATGCTGGTAGAATGGCTCGATGTGTATGTTCAAAACTCTCTACAGCAGATAGTCTTGCTCTAGGGGTAAGTAAGACTACGATTTGACAAATTGAGGAATATGTGCTACTTCAATTTACTAAGGATTATTCTTGAATCTGGGAAGGGGCATATTTGGTTAAGTCAAAGGGTAAAAATGGGTTTAAGAAATTGTTTTTGTGGGGCGCCTGGGTGGCTCAGTGGGTTAAAGCCTCTGCCTTCAGCTCAGGTCATGATCCCAGGGTCCTGGGATCAAGCCTGGCATTGGGTTCTCTGCTCAGCGAGGAGCCTGCTTCCCCTCCCCCTCTGCCTGCCTCTCTGCCTACTTGTGATCTCTGTCTGTCAAATAAATAAATAAAACCTTTAAAAAAAAAGAATTTTTTTTAATATAGTTGACACACAATGTTACCTCAGTTTCAGGTATACGACATTGTGATTCAACATCGCTATACATTATGCTCTGCTCACCACGAGCAGAGGTAGCTACCATTTGTCACCATACGATGCTGTAACGAGATCATTGACTGTATTCCCTCTGCTGTACCTTTTATTTCTGTGACTTGTTCATTCCATAACTGAAATCTCCCTTATCTCCCACTTCCCCTCACCCCCCTCAAAAAATTTTTTAATACTGATTGTCTCCCACAAATTTTGACTGATCTCATGTCTCTTCATACACAAATATGTGCTTATATATAAGCATACTGACTAAACCAACATTCATAGGGTGCTAGAGAAATCCCAAAAAGGAATAAAAGAAAAAGAAGTGTTTCTTTTTAACTGGAAGAGGGATCTCTTGCTGATCTCTTTCTATTACTGTATTGATTTCTATGCAATAGAATGATTATTAATTTGTCTCTTCAATCATAAAGAGAACTTAGCTATCTCTTAATAACACCAAGGAATTATGAAGATCATGCTCTTTCCCATCTGAAAGAGAAAGAACTTTTCCACTGGATGTGAACTTTTCCTTTGAACTTGGCTGCTGTCTAGATTGTCTCCCACCTGACTATTCAGCTGAGGTTCTTAATCTCTTCACAGTCACAGACCCTTTCTGACATAGGAAGGAAGCTCTGAATATTCTCCCCAGCTTCATATACATATTGTAATCCTCTGCACTCATATTTTTGTGTGTGGAAAAGAGGCCTATGACCTTCTGAAATGCCATCTATTGGCTCTAGGTTAAGAACAATTTTTAAATAAGAAAATCCATATTGTGGGGCACCTGGGTGGCTCAGTGGGTTAAACCTCTGCCTTCGCTTCGGGTCATGAACCCAGGGTCCTGGGATGGAGCCCCACGTTGGGCTCTCTGCTCAGCAGGGAGCCTGCTTCCCCCTCTCTTTCTGCCTCCCTCTCTGCCTACTCGTGATCTCTGTCTATTAAATAGATAAAAATCTTTAAAAAAAAAAAAAGGCCCTATATTTAAAAAAAAAAAAAAAGAAAGAAAGAAAGAAAGAAAATCCATATTGTTCTTCTCCACACACTAGCGGCCTTGCTTTCTAATATGGTTACTAGGATATTTCGTAGTATTATATAGGACAACCCCAATTATAAAGAGAGACAACTCACTTAAGAGTTGGGAAAGTCAAGTGGAATTAATGTCCTTCATTCTGATGTGCTTATTCAAGAGATATTTACTGGGTTCCCGCTTTTAGAAGTTGGTGAAAACAGTGAGATAACTAAATTCAGTCTCTCAAGGATTTTGCTATCTAGTAAAGATATCCTGCCAATCAAATCCAAAGAATCTCTGAAGATAATGCCATTTTTTCAAATTCAATGCAGAGGAAATCTAAAATCTAAATCTATAAAAATGGGTAAGATTGTTCCTAAAAAAGTAACAATGGTCTTTCTATAAAGAGAATTCTCTAAAATGTATCTTTAATATTAGTTTATTGCATTTATGTGTTTTTAGATTACTTGCTTTATAAGGAGCTGGAACTATTAAAGTTAAAGCATTAAATAGCTTCATGTTAAAAGTTTATATTCAACTAAAAATAATATAACCTCCGAAATTTTTACTTTTATTTGTTTTAATTAAGTAGGGTCCACAACCAACATGGGGCTTGAACTCATGACCCTGAGATCAGGCATCACATGCTTCACTGACTGAGCCAGCTAGGTGCCCAATCCTCTGAAATTTTTAAAGCGTAATTAAAAATGTGATTCAGTATATGAAATATCAGTTCACATATAAATTGAGAAATAAATTTACTGGCACATGTTTTCTTGGATTATAGTTATCTTCTTAAAAATTAAAGTTGAGTAATAATTCTCCCCTCCACCAAACTTTCCCCTATCCAATAGGAAGACCTGGTACAAGCAAGTCTACACTGGATATTCTTTGTATCTCTGTGTTGGATTGTACCTCACCCCAGCATGCTTGTGATAAAGATACATACCAATTATGCCTTGGAGGCAAAGATAAACCTTTAAAAGATGCAAAAGTGGTTCAACCTTATAATTACTAATATACAAGAACATATTGGATAAATGGCTTCCTGCATCCAAATAGAGTAGTAACCATATTTTCCCCCAAATACCTTCAGTATTCTTCTCTCATTCCATTGCTTGATAGGTAGAAAGGATAGCAGTAGTAAGAGATTGTCAACTTTTTTATGGGAGAATTGACTAGAATTATTATTGAACAGTATGATGCTCCAAGAATGGCTGATTCCTATTTGTTAAACCTCAGTACTTCCTATTTGTTAAACCTCAGTACATAGCATAGTACTTTTGGGGCTAACCAGTCCAGAAAATACATGGTAAGTGCATTCCTATTTAACTTTTATCTTTCATAAAGTATTGACTATTTCTTACAGTTAACATTTATTGGAGCTATGTTATAAATTTTGGTACTAATTTTCGGTACTAAGTTTCGGTACTAATATCATTTTCTTCTCACAGGCTGTCCAGATTATGATTGGCATATTTCATGTTTTCATGTGGTATTTCCTATTGATTTTGTATATGGGACAAGTTAGAGGAGTCTTTGGGACGTATGAACCTATAACTTACAAAGCAGGATGTTCTTTATGGGGAGTTATTGTGAGTAGAATATATTTATGATTTAATCATTCAGTATACTATTCATGCCACTAGTGGAAGATAGGGAACAGTTTTTAAACAGAGATTTCAGGAGAATTATGTAAGTAAATCTCATGTTGGTAATTTATTCAAAATCAAATTCCTTTTTTCAAGACATGTTTCTTTAGTACCTTTTACTTACCAGGGCTATTACAAGAGATGTGGATACAGGAAGGAATACACAATAACAACCATAGGTTGGATTGACTTTAGATATGTGAAAGACAAAGAATCTTAACCGTAACATCCATTATCATGGTTAATTTTCATATTTAGGGTCTTTACCTTCTTCACACGATGAGTCTATACTCACACATTTTCTAAATTTGTCATTACCTGTATTCTTCTGTGGTTTCTAGACAGCCATAAGGTAGTAGGAATAGTTGAAGAGTATGGCATCCTCAATGCTGAGCAAACAAATAGGGAAAGATAAACTATATTAAATTATGTTATTTTGCCAAATAAGGCTGAGAATTGACCATTGGAGTTAGCAATGTGGAACCCAGCCATAAACTTGACAAGTAGTTTCAGTGGAATGGTGAGGCAAAACCTGACTGGAGTTGGTTTAAGAAATAATGGAAGGAGAAGAACTATAGAGACAGCAAATAAAAGTCCTTGAAGGACTCTGGTGTAATGTGGCATTGAGAAATGAGGTAGTAGCGGGAGGAAGTTTGGGTCAAGACAAGGTTTCTTATTTGTTTCAGTAAGTTGGAAGTATCAAGTCTTTTATGAGGGGACTGAACCAGAAGAGTGAAAATCAATATGAAATAAATGGAGAAAAGGAGGGATTAATAGAATCCTGCACTGGGGTAGGCAAGAGATGATGTTTTTTAATACGCAAATACTTGGGCTCATGGACAGTTCATGTCTAGCAGTGGATCTCAACTAGAGGTGGTTTTACCCCTCAGAGGACATTTGGTGATGTCTGGAGACATTTTTGGTTTTCATAGCAGGGGTGGGCATCTAGTAGGCAGAAGCCAAGGATATGCATAAATATCCCACAAAGTACAGGATAACCCTCATAAGAGAGAATTATCCATCTTTAATGTAAATAGTGCCAAGGTGGGTAACAGGATGGAAAAGTAGAGGAGCAAAGAGAAAGGACAAATTTTGAGGTAGGTAGATGGGATATTGGGAGCTTGTGGAGCTTCCTATGGCTTCAAATATCTCCGTGAATTAGGAAGCCAGATCATGGGCTGAGAATGAGAATTGGATAATGAACTGGTTGTTTGAAGGGAGAGTGTAAAATAGCCATCTAGAAAAAGAGAGTGTATGCATTGTAGAAAAGTAGTCTGACTTCCACTAAGATAAAGAGCTCACTTAAACTTTAGGAACAGGGTGTGTGTGGTGAGATGTGGGTCAAGATGGTTGTGTGTCTTTCTCAGGTCCAGTTTGGCTGCATGGGTTCAGGCATTCAGTGAGAAGGAGAACTGCATTTAATCAGAATTTGGGTTCAACCATGCGTCTGTGATCAAACGAATGGTGCAAAGGAGTTGAAAGTGTATATAAGTGAGTGTAATAGTTAACCATGGAATTTAAACTGGTGAAGGAGAGAATATAACAGGGAAGTGAGGGGCTTGATCATAGATGCAGATGGGTTCAAAGGATTGTTAAAGTTGGGATACTATGGAACCTGATGTAGAAAGATAGAAACTAGTAGTTCTAGTGGGATACTTGGAATTGAGATTTGGAAGATGTCATACTTATTGGCAGAAACAAACACAATAGAATGAATATGGGAGTGAGTGACTGAGATAGGATGGGGTCGGAGGATTAGAGAAGAGAAATTTAAAGAACTGTAAGACCAAGGTGTTAGAAGGATCATACACACACACACACACACACACACACCCCAAGGTCTAAGAGGTGTTAGAGAGTGAGACAGGAATTAAAATCACCAAGACTAGAGTGACCAAATCAACTTCAACCAGGCTAGATAGTGAGTGATAGAATCTGATGACATTTGATTCAAAGCTGGGGGAGAGGGAAACATTGGAAGTAATAAGGACCAAGGAGACCACTTACCCACAGTTAGAAACAGTGGTATAAGGGTTGTAAGAGAAAATGGTCACCACTTGAGAGGGCTCCATAGAAAGCAGTGGCCTCTAGGAGATCCTGTTTCTTTGTACATTGGCTCACAAGTGTCAAAGCATTGCTTTAGAAAACCATAGTGAATTTGCACACAAAATCCAGATAAATGATTCAAGTCCCTCAGTGTTTAATTGTACATGTTATAAGAATAACATGTGTAGCTCCTAGAATAAATTATCTAAATTTTCAGTTAAATGAAATCCAATGGAAAACTCTCATAAACTTTGAAAGGCATTTTGTGAAGCACATGGTTTGTTAATCTAGCTACAGAGCACTCTAGTTTATAATTCAACTCATATTAGCTCTTCCTCTCACTGTGTACCTCCTTAGAAATCTCAGCTTTTATTACAGAATGAAGTGTTGTGTATGTAAATTTAAGTTATCCTGGAGGAGTTAGTAAGCTTTAAGATTTGGTCTCCCTATAAATGGCATAGCATGAATGCTGTATTTCCACAGATTATCCTTTGATTTAGATCTTTGTGAAATTCACTAAAACAGATAAGACAAAGGGAATGTTCCAAAGGAATTATGCAGTTCACCTCCAAACAATATGGCATAACTTTACACTTCTGGGAAATAAACAAAGTAACCTGGTATGAAATAATGGAAACTCTTAAAAAAAAAAAAAAGACCAAAACATGAGTTACAGTTGTTACTTTAATAATGGCCACGGTCTCAAGAGATATATTTTGTACAAACACAATTTGGAATAGACTCATGAACCACTTTTCACATTTGGATATGTATACAGTAATTGCAATCAGTGGCTTCGTTTTATTTGGAAGGATAGCATTTGAAATGATAATCAGTTGAGTTCAGAAAGCAGGCACAGATATAAGCAAACTTGGCTCCTGATTCGGGACTCTTTGAGTTATCTTTGGTATATACCACAACCTGAATTCGGCCCACTGTCCTCTACGTTTCTGTGATTAGTGACCCGGCTGTTAGCTTTCAGTTCATGACTGTATGATGGAAACTTGTCCTGACCCCTTCTACTGAAACTTCTTTATATTTTGTTACTCTTAGTATTCTAAAAATAACAGACCTGGAAGAGGGAGTTGTTAAAAATACATCTTAAGTTGAAGAGCATTATCAATGAATATTTATAAATATGTTTTTATATCCAGTTTATCATTACAGGAGTTTCCATAATAAGAGCAGTAAGGCATCAGACTCAAGGCGTGGTAAGTGGAGATGCTTCGGGTATCCTAGAAATCACTTGTCACAAAACTAAGTAGATTTTAGTGAGTATCTGAACAATGAAGGAATCTACCCTACTTGTAAAATAAAGAATTAAGTGAAAATCTAGGAACACATAACTTAATGTAGACAAACTTTCTATATTTATTAGAATCATTATGTAAATGTTCTAAATTTAACATAGGGTTTTTTGGTTTGGTATTCTACCTTATTTTAATATTGTATAGACTTTACTAGTAGACAAAATTTAATAGAACCTAATAATGCCTGTGTATATAGATATAATATTACTATAAAACTTCATTTTCCTAACTATCAGGTTTGAGAACAGGATTATATCTTATGTTAAAATAGAAGATCTGTCCAGAGGATCCATCCATGGTATAGGTAAAATATTGGAAAGAAAAATATCTTAGACTCTTAGAGTTAAGAAATCAATGAGTCTGATCTCATAATTATACAGATAAAAACATATCCAAAGATATTGATAGATACCCTAAGAGAATGAAAATCCTGAATTAAAAATCACTGAATCTTCTTTGGCTTATTTCTATAAGCAACCATTTTTCATCTTTATTTTTGTTTCTTTTTTCTATTTTATGGTGGATCTCCTTTTGTTCAAATCCTATCTTAACAACCTTTCTTCCAAATGACTCAGAAGATTGTAAAATACAACATTTTTTAGTCCAAATGGAAGATTGATGCTTATTGATGTGATACTTCACTGTTCCCTCCAGATTAGTTGGGTTTCATGTAAACCAGGAAAATATTTTATCCTAGTGGCAAGCATTCCAGACTTCTAAAGCTTCAGAAACTAGATCAGAGTTCTGACGAAATGATTTTTTTTTTGGCAATACAAACTATTTAACCAAAGTGTTTATTCAGAATATAATAAGCTTACCATGTATCTTCTTTTCAGATTACATTTGCTTTTATCATGAACATCTTCTGCATAATTGTTGCAGTTATTGCATCAATTCTAACAGCAATTGAGTTGTCTTCTTTTAATTCCGTGTCATATAGGAATTATGGACAAGCAGTAAGTGACCAATTCTTTAGGAACATCTTAATTTCGAACAATTCTCTTCCAAGGTTTTAAAGCCTTTGGAAGTAAAATAAGGCTTTAATTAGTCTTTAAGAAATTCTTTGTTTTAAGTAGTAAGCTCTTGATTGAAAGTTTCAATTCCAAAGTAATTCTAACATGATTTTTTGGTAAATATTAATAGAATGTTTGAATTCCTGACATGCCCAATTAAAATAAAGCAAGTAGATAATGTGAAGGCTTCAGTGATAAGTGTATATGCATTAGGCATAGGGTCACTGATGATTCTCCTAATGAAATAAAAGCATATCCAAGACTTTGAAACCATTCCCAAAATCAACAAAATAATTCTGCCGCTGATGCATATATTTGGAATTGTAGACACCTGGTAATTTCTGGTTTAACGCAGAACTTTTCATACACAGCCAATTTTTTTGAGATTTATTTATTTATTTTAGAAAGAGAGAAAGAGCACAAGTGAGGGGAGAGGGAGAGAGAGAGTCCTTAAGCAGACTCCCTGCTAAGTGTGGAGCCCAATGTGGGGCTCCATCCCGAGACCCTAAGATCGTGACTGGAGCCGAAATCAAGAGTTGGATGTTCAACCAGCTGAGCCACCCAGGCATCCCCATACACAGCTTATTTTTGTGTCTCACATGAATTTTGCTTTATGTGTTCAAATGCTAAATGTGTGTGAATCTGTCTTATTTCCATTTAATTAAATACCCAATCACATACTTTGTACCAGAGAAATAACTGTATTTCAATTGTGTTGGCTTTAAATTCAGAATTACAGAATATTAGTGCTGCAAAAGACTTTCAAATGAGAATATATTAGAATAGAGTTCCTCTTTATAGTTGAACAACAAAACAAAAAATAGCAACTTGAAAGTTCCAATTCAAAAATAATTCTAATGAGAAAACTCATTGTAGATGAGGCATAGTCTTCCTGCTTCCCCTACCTCAACTTTCCTCTCTCTATACCTGCACTGTATTGTAAAGGGACCATCAGTGGAGGGAATCCAAGCATGAAGAACAAAAGCCCAGAGAACAATGAAAGGATGAGAGAAGATACAATAGTACCCCAAAATGGATTGTGTGTAATGATTGATTTAAATAAGTATGCATCAGATTTTCCCTATACATTGTAAGAAATTCTCCATTTTCCCTAGAAATTCATTCCGGGAATCTTCAGTTTTAATTCTGGTGGCAGAGATAAGGAGGAATAATTAGGTTACTGAGTGAAGGATATCAAATTATTTAGTTGACCACTCTTATTCACAAGCTTATAATCATCAGTTAAGATAATAATGACATAATTTCCAGTTTAAGATAATAATGACATAATTCATCTTTTGTAAACACTATTATAAACCATTGTAGACTGTATTTATCTGAACTCAGTATTAATGATCAATTTCACAGTCTCCCAAATGCACAAGTTTCAGTTTTGTTTGCAGTGATCAATTACATGAATGAACTTATGTATTAGCCCTACATCTCTAACCCACAATCTTCTCTTAGAAGCATTACAGAATACTATTCCTGCATTTACTAAGACAACCAACCTTTTACAAGATTTGCCACAGGACAGCTTTTCTAATATAAGCAAGCTGCTTGGCTAAACCCACAAACCCATCAAGTTATCAGTATTCCCAGGTAGGTTCAGCTATCCCAAAAAAAAGTGCATGTCTCTGAAACATACTTCTCTTATAGCAAAATAGTTGTTAGTCTAAATCCAGAACCAGACTGACTTTATCTGAACACTGTCTTCAGTGCTCACTGTCTGTGACCCTGTGGACAAGTTTCTTAACTTCCCTGTTCCTTAGCTTATTTTTTTTTAGTTCTATTTATTCATGAGAGACAGAGAGAGACACACACACAGAGAGGCAGAAGCAGAGGGAGAAGCAGGCTCCCCAAGGATCAGGGAGCCCGATGCAGGACTTGATCCCAGGACCCTGGGATCATGACCTGAGCCGAAGGCAGACGCTTAGCCATCTGAGCCACCCAGATGCCCTTGTTCCTTAGTCTCTTTATGTGTCAACAGAGAAAGTGCTAACACATACCTATTAAACTGTTTGTCTGCCAGACTCCAGGCTCGTTATTCTTTTATTTTTTATTTTTTTATTGCTGTTTCATTTTCTTTTTTTTAATTTTTTATTATGTTATCTTAGTCACCATACAGTACATCATTAGTTTTTGATGTAGTGTTCCACGATTCATTGTTTGCATATAGCACCAGCTTCATGTTTCCACTTTGATATGCTTCTCTTGTCACCATCTCAAATTCAACAGATATAAAACGGAAAATATTTCCCTTCTCAAAAGTACTGTGCTGCTAAACTCCCTTATTTCAGCCTCTAAAGCTGAAAACCTTGATGCAAATCCTTCACCCTTCTCTCTCCACTATCTTCCCAAATACCAATTACTGTTTATTATTTACCTTAATTTTTATTAACTAGGGTAGGTGATAGGAAATACAACCCAAATTGACTTAAGCAAGAAAAGGGGCACTGACTAACTTCTGCTGCACTCAAAGTCTTAACCTAGTCATTCTCCCCATTGTTTGCCTGTTTGAACTTCTCTGGCAGATATCTTGCTATTTACAGGGGCAGAATTTAAGAATAACACTAACACATGCAAGTTAAGGAATGTGGACAAAGTGACTTTTAACAGTCTTGGCAACAAAGAGGTCACCAGTACTTCCCAGCTAAAATGCTACTACTATCATGTTTCTGCCAACAAAATTAAATCATGATTCTGATAAGGTAACTTGATATTTCAAACCCTCTATAGCATTTTCTTTATCTTCTTGTTACTATCATACACTCCCTATACCTGAGTTATACTGAGTTACCTGAGTTAAACTCGCTTTATCATTTTCTTAAACATGTTCATTCTTCCATTCATTTTTTTCCCTCACATTATCAAACCAGAGGTCGTGTGATACGTATTTTAGCTTTATTATTTTTCTACTTTATGTCTCCATTAATTATTTTATCACACTTTTAATGTATGCTATTACATTTTTTCTAGAACAAGTCACAAAAAAACTAGTAAATGAGAATTTAAAACTGCCTAGAATGTTGCTTCGCTCCTTTGTTTCTTGGTCTTACTCTTATTTGTAATGTCTTGCCTTTTATGAAGACTTCCTGGATATGAATGGCTTAGGGCAAACTTCCTGCCCCTAAAATTCCTGAGCAAGTTTTTATCCATTCTGACATATTTGACCTTATTATATGTTACTTTACATTATCTTTCTGTCTTTTCTCCTTGAATGTAAACTTTGAGAAAGCAGGAAGTTTTTTGTCATTTCATTCTTACCATATACTCCCTACCACCTAATAGTTTCTTGCTTAAAAGATATTAAATAAACCCAACAAAAACAGAGAAGGAGGAAGAGAAAGAATTGAAGGAGGGAGATTGTAATGTTATTATTTCCAGGTCTGAATATCATTCTTGTCTTTCTACAGCCAGCACAAAAACTGCATTTATTTTCAGGATTGGAACCAATATCATTCATCCTGATATGTAGTTGAAAATATCTTTCTGATTGCAGTAGAAGGGATCTGCTTTATTATCCCAGCAAAATCATAGTCACTCTATATTTTCAAGTCAGATATTGTTGTCTAAGGATTTACTCATCCTTCCACATCATGCTACAGCAATTTCTATGTGAGATTTTTATCACCACACATACAAATTTAAGTAAGTCTGTAATTAATAACAGTTGTTTTAATACATGAGAATTGCTTGATAAAATCTATTAGTAGCCATCTTATCACTGGAGACAGAGAGTCAAATCTTACTGACCGAAAAGCTTGGATAGATGTCAGGGATGGCCAGCAATCCCTGTACAGACAGTTGAAAGATTACTCCAGACTTTGCCATGAAATAGAGGAGGCAAGGGGGTCAGCTCTCAGAGACAAAGACCCTTTGTGCTTCTTTGCTCTCAGCTTTATTGGTCCTTCAGGATAATCACAAATCTTTGTCACTGTTTCTCAAGTATATAATGTGTGACAAGGGGTTTTACTAGAAGTAGGAGGATCTGTTTACAGGAAAGATAGGATATGCTAACCTGCGTGTTCTCCAAGTCCTACTAAACATAGCCTAGAGGACTGTGCATACATCTTTTAGATCATAGGAAGGCTGTTTAGGCTAAGCTTCCAGAAAGGCACCTCCCACAGCATTCCAGTGGCAGAGTGGTCACACAGGCCTAGGCATTCCAAAGTCCTACACCCCTCTCCAAAACCTTGCCTTGCTCCCAGAGGCCTCTGTTACATTTTAGTAAGCCAGGTATTAGGGATGATTTCATGCTCTACGTTAACCCCAACAGATAGAGACTCTGTCATGAAGAGAATAATAAGAATGAGGAGCTTTAAGAAGTGAGAAAAGAATGCTGAGTGACGAAGACCACCAGTGGAAGCTGAAGATAATGAGCTGGGGTAATTAAGGGTAGGAAAAGTGGAATAGAAGGCAAAGTAGTAGAGATGACTAGGGAAGTCAAATGGTGTAAGCAGCTTATTTATTTTTCCTATTTTCCTTGACTCTAATAATAGCTGTTCTGTGAACATATTTACACTTATTAAAGATAGTAATGCAAGATTTCTCCCTATTTTCTGGTTTCAGAAACTTGGAAGGGAAGTTTCACGGATTTTATTGATATCTTACCCCTTGGAATTTTCTATTGCATTAACTTACTCAATCTTTGGCTGTATTGATTTGGTAAGTGTTTATCTACTCTGGCAAGTCAAGAGTTGCTGATTTCTAGCACATACACTCTATAAGGAGATGATACAATATGTTAAAACTCATGAAAATAGAATATGTCACAATATTTCCTTTAAAAATTTCTATTTTTATTTATAAAGTTACAAAAATAATATAAGAAACTATAAAGTAAAATTATAGAGTAAAAAGTTACTGTCCCTCTTACTGTAGTCCTCATCATACCCACACATCCAAATCTAAACAAAAAGACACAAACACACACACAGACACACTATACACAGTTTTCTTATTTACTAATTGTGTAATCATATTCATGTTTGTCACATGATTTTTCCCAACTATCATAAACATCTTTTCATTATAAAACAAAACAATGCCTTTTAGTAGCATCATATTTTTCCTTATTATTTATTTTGACTTTTTTTCTTGCTGCATCTTTAGCTTTTTTTCCAGGTTTTTTTTTTTAATTATAAACAATGATCTTTACATGTAAGACTAGTATTTCTGGAGGTAGTTGATTCCTAGAAGTGTAGTGACAAGTTTGATAACATCCCTAAATGCTATAATAATCCACAGTACCACAAAAGTTTATGAGAATGATTATTTTATACAAGCTTTAAATAAAACTAGATATCAGGGTGCCTGGGTAGCTCAATTGGTTAAGGCAACTCTTGAATTCCAATCAGGTCATGATCTCAGGGTCATGAGAGGGAAGCCTGCATAGGGCTCTGCACTACATGTGGAGCCTGCTTAAGATTCTGTCTCTCTTTCTCTGTTGCTCTCCACCCCGCTTTTGCATACTGTGCTCTCTCTTTCTCTCTCAAGAAAAAGAAAAAAGAAACTACATACTATACTCATTCATTCTTTCACAAATATTTATGGAGGGCTTAGGCATTGTAATAGGCACTAAGGATGCAATTATTAACAAGACAACATCCTTGCCATCAGGAAGTTTTCTTTTCAGTGGAGGAGAAGGACAATTAACAAGTAAATATATATCTGTATTTATGTGTGTATAAATTATAATCAATGATGTTTACCTGTAAGACTAGTATATATTTGGATTGGATTAAAGCTCACCCTAATGATTTTATTATGACTTCATTACTGTTTTATAAAGACTCGATCTCCAAAGAGTCAAATTCTGAGGCACTGGGAGTTAGGACTTTAACATATGAACTTTAGGGGGACACGGTGCAGGCCTTCACATAGTGTTTAAGCACAACCTCTGACTAGTAATTGGTGCCTACTTATGCTGACCAGAGGAGAACCCCATTAAATGCGTCTTAAAAACAAAAACATGAATTTAAAAAAATGAAAAACGTAAGTAGATATATCAAAGGCCACACACTGCAAGGGACACAGGCTCCACAAAATTAGTACAGGCAAGTCACAAAAGGCAATTATAACAACCACTCTGGGGGAAAGATAAGAGAATCAGAATCCAGAGTCTCTACAATATCTTATCTAAAATATCAATTTTTCAACAACAAAAAAAAATAATGACATGCAAAGAACAGGAAATGGTGACATATACACTTGAAAAAAACAGTAGCTACAGTTTTAGGGGGGAAGAGAATGACAAATGTTGGGCTTCACAAAGACTTTAAAGAACTAAGAAAAAAGTGTTAAAAAATTAACATGTTAACTAACATTAAAAATAATGATTCCTCAAACAAGAGTATGAATGTCTATTACCTTGATTCTGGTGATGTTATCATAGTGTTTATATATGTTTAAATTTGTTTAATTGCACTCATTTAATACATATAGTTCTTTGTATAACAGTTATACCTCAATAGAGTTATTAATTTTTAATAAGTATTAATATAAATAAAAGATATTTATTATTAAAAAGAACCAAATGGAAATCCACTTTAGAAATACAGTTACTGAAATGAAAAACTCACAAGAGGGGCTGAGTATCAGATTTGTGCTGACAGAAGACAAAATTAGTAAACATGATAGAATGATACAGATCGTCCAATCTGAAGATCAGGAAATAAAAAGAAGAACTAATAGCACCTCAGAGATCTTTGGGACACCATCCAATACACCAACAAATGCATAATGAGAATCCCAGAAAATGAGGGAACAGGAAAAGTGCTTGAAGAAATAATGGCCAAAATTTTCCTAAATTTGATGAAAAATATTCTGCATAAGTAAGAAACTCAATAACCTCCAATTAGAATAATCACAAAGATACTCACTCCTAGACACCTGAGAACCAAACTGACCTAAAAAAGAGGGAAAATCTTAAAAGCAGCAAGAGAAAAATGATTTCTTGTACAATAGAACTACAGTAAGATTAACAGATGACTTCTCATCAACAACAACAGAGACCTGGAGGCAATGACATGGCACGTCAAAGTGTTGGAGGAAAATAGTCAAGCATGAATTCTGTATTTTTTAACCATTCAAACATGGAGGGCAAATAAAGACACACACAGATGAGCAGACAGAGAATGCATGGCTAGGAGAACTGCCTTACAAGAAACACTAAAGGAAGTTCTTTAGTCTGAAAATAAGTGGTATCCGATAGAACTCAAAAATGCATGAAGAAATAAAGAACATCATTAAAGGTAATTATTGCAGATGACTATAAAAAATATATAAATATACCTTTTGTGCTTCTCTTAGCTGATTGAAAAGACAATTGCATAAATTGCAGTGGGCCCCCTCAGATAATACAAAATTATCTCCTTATTTTAAAGTCATGTTATTACCAACCTTAATTCCATCTGTCACAACTACTCAGCTCTACCTTATAGCATGAAAACAGCCAAAGAAAATATATAAATGAATAGATATGGCTTTGTTTCAATTGAACTTTACAAAACAGTTAGTAGACTGGATTGGGTCCATATTCCAGAGTTTGCCAACCCCTGTTCTATAGATATATATTGTTTCCTTTTTCCTATGAAATTTTAAGAAATAAGTTTATAAAATTAAAAATTACAGCACTGTATTGTTAAGTATATAATATCTAAATGTACTATATATGACAGTAATAGCACAAAGGAAGGTGGAAGGAATTGAGCTACATGAGAATGAAGTTTCTATATTTACTGGAATTAAAGTAGCAGGCACCTGAAGCAGTCTGTGATAAATTAAGATGCACATTCTAATTCCTAGACTAAGAACTAAAAACTAAGAACACTCAAAAAGTATAATAAGATAACAAAGAAATTAACATAATATCTAGAAAGTAATAGATAAAGGAGGAACATAAAAGACACAAGACCTATAGGAATTTAAAATCAAGGTATTAGGCATAAACCCAACCATTTCAATAACATTAAAATAAAACTATACTGAGATATTCATTTCCTAACAGAATGATTACGTTTCAAAATACAATTCTAACTGATGATAATGCCGATGGATAAAAGAAATCTCTCACTCCTACTTGGAATTTAAATTATTACAACAACTTCAAAAACTTCTGGGGCATTTTTATGGAAAGTTAAGATGTGCATACCTTATCAGTAATTTTAGTTTTTAGCACATACCCCAAAAAAATGTGTATGCATATGTATTAAGATACACTTCCAGGAAAATACCAATAGTATTCATAATAGTCCCAAAGTGGAAACAGTGCCAGTGGGTGAATGGTGAGTATATTGAAGTATATAACTCTATTAAATGCTGCATAGTAATTAAAATGAACTATACCTGTACTTAACAATAAGGATGACTCTCACATACATAATGTTAAGTGTAGACAGATCCAAAGAATGCATACTTTATGATTCCATTCAGATGAAGTTTGAAACCAGGCAAAACTAATGCTCAACTACAATGTTTACAGAGGGATGCAAGCTAGTAAAACTGGAAAGAAAAGAAAAGATTAATTACCTAAAAGTAAAAAAAAAAAAAAAAAGTTACTTTTGGAAGGAAGAAATGGGTAATAACTGGGAAATATCATGACAGGGTAACTTTTGGGGTGCTGGCATCTGTTCATGTTCAAGAAGAAATTTTTGTTGTTGTTACAGTTTGGAAGTACACCAAAAAGTCACAAGTGTCTGGGGTCCCTGTGTGGCTCAGTTGGTTAAGCATCCAGTTGTTGATTTCAGGACAGGTTGATCTCAGAGTTGTGAGTTCAAGCCCCATGCTGGGCTCCACACTGGGTATGGAGCCTACTTAAAAAAAAAGTTACAAATGTCTAGTAGGAATTAAGGGAGTGGTTTGAAGTACAGTTGGGACACAAAGAGGACACATGGCACTTTAACATTTTATTCTATAAACATCAGTACCATTTATTTTTAAAAAAATTAAGTATTTGTTACATGTATGATCTTAGGAAAAATGATAAGATTTATAAGAAGTTAATTTTTTTTTCAGAGTCATCATGATGAAGATACTCTCACAGCTGTTACAGAGGAAGCTGAGAGCACTTTTTAAAAAATTAGAAATGTGAGATTTCTCCTGGTACTCATACCTGACGTGGGCCATAATGATATCTCTATATAACAAGGCTGCTACAAAGCCCACAGATTTTGTGCAAAAGAAAATACAAACAAGTTGGATTTTTCTTCTTGGTATTCAAGAAATTTCTCTGCACTTATTTTTGTAGGCTCCAAGTAGAAAGCTTTTCCCTATTTAAATATATTATTACAAGGAGAAATTTATTTTCTAGGTACTCTGCACCTGTCAACTCCATCTAATTCTAAAGCTGTCAACTCTCCCTAATAGAGCTTTTGCAAGAGACCATTAAAAAAGATTAGTGATTGCCTGAGTACAGGCAATATGTCTCTAGAGTACAGGCGATAAAAGACTTGGAGCACAATACTGTGTAATTCTCAGGAAAGCTTTAAATAACTTATGCCCCTACAAGTGAAGAGTACATTTCAGAATGAGTTCTTCTACCTGAACTAGCTTCTACCTGACAACTCAAAAGTCATCCAACTCATAATCCTTTCATTGTTCTTCTTTGACTACTCCTCTCCTCATTAAAGTTCCTTTCTGCCCTGAAAGTCTCTGTCTTCCTTCCCTTTCATTTCCCTTGCTTATTATTCCTTACCATTGCTTGGATCATCTGTTCAATTGTCTTTCAAAGCAAATGAGTGGCTTTTCCATAATAAGGAGGATTTCCCAAAAGCCTGTTCTGAATTCAGAGTCCACCTCTCATCTAATAGGAAATAGAGTGCCAGAGAGCCTTGCTCAGCAGTATTAATCATGCCACTGAGTTCATCCAGATCTTTAAAATGTGCTGCTGGGTTGGTTTTTTGTTTGTTTTTTTTTTAATTTTCTGCCTTATCTCTTAATTGGTTTCATCAGTTGTTATCTAATATTACAAAAAAATGTCATGGGTCTAAGAATTTAGTGGTTTACTTATGTCTATCAGTTCAACACATATTGAGTGTCTTCTGTGTGCCAATGACTATATTAAAGTCAGGAGTATCAAAGATTAATGAGCATCCTCACCACAAAGAGTTTTTGTTTAAGGGGAAGAAAGAAACACGTGACAAATCAAGACTATGCAGTGTGATAAATATATTAACAGAAGTATGAAGAAAATTGAAGTAGCATAGAAGAGATTATCTTTTTGTTAGAAAATAAGAGAGAGAGGGAATAAAGCTTTATGATGGATACAGCCTCTAAGCAGGGGATTAATGCTAGTTTACAAAGCAGACTGAAAGGTGGGAAAACGATTCAAATAAAATTAGCTCATGCAAAACCCAAAATGTGGGAAAAGGTCATAGTATATTCCAGTAGATAAAGTAAATATATAATCATTAAAAAACAATGACAGGGAGGAATAGGTCAAGTGAAAATTGGAGAGGTAAGAAGCCAGATGCTAAGCCAAATCATCAAATATTGATGGACTGATGACTCTATTGTACTAAACCATATCCTGCAGGTAGTGGGAAGCCCTTGAGGAGTTTTTAAGTAGGGAATGATAGGCTTGGATTTACTTTGTGGAAAAATTATTAATTAGGTAGAAATGCATTAGAAAGGATAAATTTGATAAGAACAGCTAGAGTGTAGGAGAGAGTAATGTATCACTGTTGCAATGAGTCAGACAAGCAATGAAAAAAGAGGGTAAGTTTTAGCTGTGATGACTGAACAGACATAACTATAAAAGGAAAAAAAATAATCCTAACTCCCCAGTTCCTGGATTGAGTGATACCTACAGTGATACAAAATGTAGAAGACACGGGAGGATTGAATGAACTGTGATAAGTTCTGTTTTGGATAAATTGAATTTGAGATAATTAGGAGACATAGGAGATTATGCTGAGTGAAATAAGTCAAACAGAGTCAATTATCATCTGGTTTCACTTATTTGCGGAGCATAACAAATAACACGGAGGACATGGGGAGATGGAGAGGAGAAGGGAGTTGAGGGAAATTGGAAGGGGAGGTGAACCATGAGAGACTATGGACTCTGAAAAACAACCTGAGGGGTTTTGAAGGGTGGGGGGGCGGTTAGGGGAGCCTGGTGTTGGGTATTAGGGAGGGCACATATTGCACGGAGCACTGGGTGTGGTGCAAAAACAATGAATACCATTACGCTGAAAAGAAATAAAAATAAATTTAAAAAAATAAATGTTAAAAAAAGTAGGAGACATTAAATTAGAGCTATCTATTAGGCAGTTGAAATATTTTCCTGGGGTTGAATAAAATACCTGGGGTTGAATAAAAATTAGCTATATGTTGATTGATTTTGGTGGTAAAGATGTGGAAATGAGTTTCCATTTACAATTAAGAACTAGGCTCTTGGAAAGAACACAACAAAAGCAACCCAGATGCTTGGACTCAAATCAGCTCAGTTACAGATTGTAATAAAGTGAGCTTCTCCATATGTGATATTCTGCCAAAGTAAAAATTTCAAGAGGAAGATAGCATTGTCCTGAGCATGAAGACAGTTTTTCATACACAATGTCAGGTTTCATCAAAACAAGAGTTTAAAGAAAAAAATTAACAGAAATCCAAGAGAAACCACAGGCCCACAATAGATCCAAGTAACAGAATTATAAAACCTTAAATGACAAGATTTTAGCAGAGAAATGGAAATCACAAAGATGAATCAAATGGAAATGAGATGAGAAATCACATAAAATAATATATGTATGTAACAACTACTAGATATAACTGAAGAGGAAATCAGTGAGCTAAAATATAAAGCAGAAGGAAAAATCAGGCTTGAGCATTAAGAAAATCATAGAAAATGTAATGTGGAAGGAAAAGAATAAGATACAGATGGCCTTGAAAAGTTCTAATACCACATATTTGAAATTTCATGAGAATAGAGATTAAAAACAAGTAATACTCAAAGAGATTATGTCCTGGAAATTTAACCAAGTTGATTAAAAAAATAAATAATAGATTCAAGGAGGGTTATAATCCTAAACTAAGCAAATACATCACACATCATAGTGAAACTGCATGAAACCAGTGAGAGAGAATAGTCTTAAAAGTTGATGAGATCATATGATAGTTGTCTTTCTCCGATTGACTTATTTCACTAAGCATGATACCCTCTAGTTCCATCCACGCTTTGCAAATGGCAAGATTTCATTTGTTGGGGGGTAGGAAAAGAAGAAAAGAAACAAGATGAGATTGGGAGGGAGACAAACCATAAGTGACTCTTAATCTCACAAAACAAACTGAGGGTTGCTAGGGGGAGAGAGAGTGGGAGAGGGGGATGGGATAATGGACATTGGGGAGGGTATGTGCTATGGTTAGTGCTGTGAAGTGTGTAAACCTGGCAATTCACAGACATGTACCCCTGGGGATAAAAATACATTATATGTTTATAAAAATTTTTTAAAAATTAAAAAGAAAAAACAAAACAAAAAAAAATTTAAAAAAATAAGCCCTAAAAAAAAAAAGTTGATGAGGAGAAAAGACATTTTACTTTCAAGGAACAGTGATAAAAGAGAATGGCAGCTGATTTGTTAACAAAAACAATAAATACCAAAAGTCATTAACACTGAACTGAAAAGTTCAGGAAGTGTTCTGAAGACAAAAGGGAAAGGATCCCACATGGAAACTTGAAGAAGGAAAAAAAAATAGAACAGGATAAATATCTGAGTAAAGATAAATGAATGTGCCCATATAAACAATAACTTCTAGGCATACTAAAACATTTAGAAAAGAATTGAAACAGCGCAAGACAGGTGATAAATGGAGCTAAAGTGTTGTAGGGTCCTTGACTTAAAGAACTGATTTATAACAGCCCTTAATAAGTTGAGGTACGGTGCATGCTATAATCTCTAATCACTAAAAGAATAATAAAAGAGTGTATAACAACCTAATAATGCAGAAAACTGAGATAATATGAGAAATCCAAAAGAAAGCAAGGAAGAAAAAAAATAGAGCAGAGGTAGACAAACTAGTATTAGGGTAAATATTAAAGCAAGAAAAAGGCTTGAGGTGAGGAAATTTCACCAAAAGTGTCAATCCACCAGGAAGCTATAATTCTAGATTTGTATGTAAATAGTTACATATCATTAAGATATATAAAGCAAAGGTGGAAAAGAACTAAAATATTGAATAGGCCATCCATTATACTGGGAAAATGATAGCAACTTTTCTTAATAATTGATGGAACAAGCAGACAAAAACATCAGAGTATATGTTAAATAAAACATAAACCACCCACCCAGCATATTTACTTTTACTATTTTTAATTTTATTAAATTATTAAATCTAAATTTATTAATAAATGTTAAATTATTTTTATTTTATTTTATCTATGCAGTACTAAGTCCTAACCTTAGGAAACTTGAAAAATTACCCAAAGCAAGCAGAAAGAAATAAAAAATAAGAAAGAAAAAGAAAAAATAAGAAATCAAACTGAAAACAGAAAAATAGATCAAGTGAAACAAAAAGCTAGTTGTTGAAAAGATTGACAAAATTGACAAAACTTTAGCAAGACTGTCAAAGAGAAGAAACACATACTAACACTATACGAAACAAGATTTCACTATCGATCCTGCAGACATCAAAAGGACAATAAAGGAATCCTACAAACAACTCTATGTGCATAAATTCAACAACTTACATGAAATGGACCAGTTCCTTGAAGAATACAAGTGATCACCACTCACTAATGTATACCAAATAGATCATTTGACTAGCCCTATAACTACTTTAAAAATTGAATTGGTAATTTAAAACTAGCCACAAAAGAAATTGCCAAGTCTACATTGTTTCACTGGAGAATTCTACCGAATATTTTAAGGAAAATTAATACCAATTCTACACAATCTCTTCCTGAAAATAGAAGAGGAGGAAACACTTTACATCTCATTCTAGGAAGCCAGTATCACTCTGATGGCTGAACATTACAAAGGCAGTACAAAAATACAAACAAACAAACAAACAAAAACCTACAGCCCACATCCCCCTTGAATGCAAATGCAAAAACTCTTAATAAAGGCTTAACAAATATAACAACTTAAATGGATGTCAAGAGCATTATTCTAGTGAGGGGGGGGAGAAAGCCAATTTCAATGTATGATTCCATTTATATAAACATTCTTAAATGCCAATTTTGTAAAGATGGAAAACAGGTTAATGACTGCCATGGGTTAGAGAATGTGAGGAGATGGGGGATGGTTGTGACTATAAAGAGGTAGCATCAGGAGGAATCTTCGTGGTAATGGAGTAGGTCTGTATCTTGATTGTGGTAGAAATTGCATGACTCTACATATATAATAAAATCAACCAAGAACTCTATACACACATAGTACTAATATCACATTTTCAGTTTGGATATTGCATTGTAACTACATAAGATAAAAACTGCTGGGCATACTGAGTGAAAGCTACATGGGACCTCTCTGTACTGTGTTTGTGGATCTATAATTCTGTGAAGCTTCATGAATCTATAATTACTACAAAATAAAAAGTTTAAAAAGGGGTTTTGATATCACAGGGCTGAAGGTGGGCTTCTCAAGAGATGGTAGTATTTACTTCAATGGATTTTCAGTTTGGATAATTCATCTACCTGTATAATTGATATGTACAGCTTTTTTTACATTTTATTCAACCTAATTATTTCTTTTAATATGAGAATGGATGAAACCACCCAGAGTGAAAGTACTGAGTGGATAGTAAAGAGTACTGAGGGAAGAACCATGGAGAAACATAATTTTAAGATTGATGACAAGAAAGAAGATATAACAAAGTCTAGGCAGTGGTCATAGAAATTAAAGAAAATTGGAGAATTGTGGTATCATGAAAGCCAAAGGAGAGGTGAGTTCCAAGGTTGGGATTCAAATAGGTCAAATAAGTAATGGAAATGGCAAATAATAAATTGTTGGTATTTATATCTTGGGCTAAATTTTAGGAGGTAAAAATGACATAACAATATATGAAAAAGTAGAGACAAGAGTATAAATTAATTTATACTATTGATACTCTCAAGAAGGTTAGGAGAAAGTTGAACCTGCATGTAGGCCAAGAGAAATGAGAGGGTACAGAGAATTGATAACCTGTAGCTTATACAAATGGTCACAAATGCTTCACATCCCCATATGTGTGTTCCTTTGAAAGGTGACTTTGAAGCTTCTAAATATATTAAATAATTATTAACAGATGAAAGGCAAGAATATACAACAATGCAATAATACTAATAGTGATAACAGATCATCCTGACAGAAAGTCAGTAAGAAAATAATAGACTTGAACTGTACTTTGGAGCAAATGGATCTAACAGGTGTATACAGAGCATTCCATTCGACAGCAACAGAATATATATTTTTCTCTAGGGCACATGGAACATTTTCCAAAATAGACCATCTATTAGGTTACAAAAAGAAGTCTTCACAAATTTAACCAAAGTCAAACTATATCAAGTCTTTTCCAACTTTTCCAGTGACAATGGTATGAAACTACAAATCAACAATATGAGAAAAACTGAAAAATTCACCAAAATATATTAAATAACACACTTCTGAACAACCAATGGGTCAAATAATAAATCTAAAAATTATTTAATTTGGGGGGCACTTGGGTGGCTCAGTGGGTTAAGCTTCTGCCTTTGGCTCAGGTCATGATCTCAGGGTCCTGGGATGGAGCCCCGCATGGACTTTCTGCTCAGCAGGGACCCTGCTTCCCCCTCTCTCTCTGCCTGCCTCTCTGCCTACTTGTGATCTCTCTCTCTCTGTGTCAAATAAATAAATAAAATATTTTTTAAAAATTATTTAATTTTTTTAAATTAAAAATATCTTGAGACAACAGAAATGGAAACACAACATATCAAAACTTATTTGATGCAATAAAAGCAGTTCTAAAAGGGACATTTATAGCCTACATTATGAAACAATGCCTATATTAAGAAACAAGAACAATCTCAAATAAACAACCTAACTTTATACTTCAAGAAACCAAGAAAGGAAGAATAAGCTAAGCTCAAAGTTAGTAGAAGGAAAGATATAATAAGGAAATAAATGAAATGGAGACTAGAAAGACAATAGAGAAGATCAATAGAATCAAGAGTTGGATTTTTGAAAAGATAAAATTGACAAACCCTTAGCTAGACCGAGGAAAAAAGATAATAAAATTATAAAAGAAAGAAGAGACATTACAAATGATACCAAACAAATATGATCATAAGAGACTATTACGTACAATCATGCCAACAAATTATATAACTTCGAAGAAATGGATAAATTCCTAGAAACTACAACTTACTAAGACTGAATCATGAAGTAATAGAAAATTTGAACAGACCAATAACAAGCAAGGCTATTGAATTAGTAAACTCCCAAACAACAAAAGCCCAGGACAAGATGGCTTTACTGAATTCTACCAAACATTTAAATAATTAACACCAGTTTTTCTCAACCTCTTCAAAAAAACTGAAGAGAAGGAACACTTTCAATCTTATTTTACAGGCTGGCATTACACTGATACCAAAGCCAGACAAGTGCGTTACAAAGAAAGGAATTACAGGGAGTATGCCTATTAAACATAGATGGGGATCGGGATGGAGGCAAACCATGAAAGACTCTATCTCAAAAAACAGACTGAGGGTTGCTGGGGGGAGTGGGGACGGGAGAGGGTGGTGGGGATATGGACATTAGGGAGGGTATATGCTATGAAGAGTGCTGTGAAATGTGTAAACCTGGCGAGTCACAGACCTGTACCCCTGGGGATAAAAATACATTAAATGTTTATTAAAAATTTTAAAAAAAACATAGATGCAAAAATCCTCAACAATATTAGCAAACTGAATTCAGGAGTACATTAAAAGGATCATACAACATGCTCAAGTGGGATAATCCGTGGGATACAAGGATGGTTCACCATACCTGAATAAATAAATGCGATATAACACATTAACATAATGGATAAAAATCATATAATCACTTCAATAGCTGAGGTAAAAGCATTTGACCAAATTTAATATCTTTTATGAAAAAAAAACTCTCAAAAATTGGGAATAGAAAAAATGCACCCAAACATGATAAGGGCTGTGTATGACAAACCCACAGTTAACATCACACTCAATGTTGAAAACAATACAAGGATGCTCACTCTTGCCATCTCCATTCAACATAGTACTGCAAGTCCTAGCCTGAGCAATTAGGCAAGAAAAAGAAATAAAATTCATCCAAATCAGAAAAGAAGTAAAATCATCTCTGTTTGCATATGACATAGTATTATAACTAGAAAACCCTTAAGTTTCCACAAAATCTCTAATAAATGAATTCAGTAAAGTTGAAGGATACAAAGGCAACATAAAAATCATTGCATTTTTACACATTAACAATGAACTAACCAAAAGAGAAATAAAAGAATCTCATTTAAAATAACATTAAAAACAATAAAATACTTAGGAAGAAATTTAACCAAGGTTGTAAAAGATTTGTTCACAGAATACTTGAGTACATGGATGAAATAAATTGAAGAAGGCACAAATAAATGAAAAGATACCCCATGTTCCTGGGAAGAAGAATTAATGTTTAAATATCCATACCACCTAAAGGGATCTACAGATTCAATACAAGCCACCAAAATTCCAATGGCATTTTTCTAAGAAATAGAAAAAGAAAAATCCTAAAATTTGTAGGGAACCACAAAAGACCACAAATAGCCAAAACAATCTTGAGGAAAAAATAACAAAGTGGGGGCATCACACTTCCTGATTTTAAATTATATTACAAAATTATACATGTATTCCCCCCCTTTTCAAAAGTCCGTGCTGTGTCACCTCACTTTTACGAAAGACCTACAAAAAGAAAGAAGAAAAAAGATCTACATTAATGCCTGTTTTCCCTAACTGAAAGAAATCCAAAAATTTTTGCCTTAACAAAGACAAAAAGTGAAAATAATGTTTAGTGTTTGTTTTACAGTGAACCATTATAGAGGCATTGTGCATCCTGAGTAGCAAACACAGCTCTGCCAAGCTCCTTCCTTAGAGAACTATACTCAGCATCAAGCTGCCATAACTTTGAATTGTGTCTTTGAGCATCTGTGTTTTATCTCAATTTATCTTGCACATCCATTAGCAAGATGTATCCTAAGGTATCAGAAAAGCCTAAAACATTATTTTTGAGGTCTGGGAACATTCAAAATTTGTTCCACATAAGTGAATGGTAATTACTTCTTTGTGCCATTTCAGCTTAGGAATTGAAATAGTGTGGTACTTGCACAAAGATGGACAGATTGATGGAATAGAATAGGATGACAATAAATAAACCTTCACATATTTTGCCAATTTATTTTTGAAAAAGGTGCGAAGACCATCCAATGGGGAAAGGACAATTTTTTCAACAAAATGGTGCTGGGATCCCTTTTACGAAGATGGTGCCAAAAACAGAAGGAAGCCCCTACCCCTCCAAAAGCCAAAGCCAAAGGAAAGCTTTGACGGCCAAGAAAGCGGTGCTGAAATCCATCCACAGTCACAAAAAAAAGATCTGCACATCACCTACAATCCGACAACCCAAGACTCTGCATCTCCAAAGGCAGCCCCAATACCCTGGAAAGAGCATTTGAAACATGCTCAATCACTATGCCATTATCCAGTTCTCCCTGACTACTGAGTCAGCCATGAAGAAAATAGAAGACAACAACACGCTTGTGTTCATTGTGGATGTCAAAGCCAACAAGCACCAGATCAAACAGGCTGTGAAGAAGCTCTATGACATTGATGTGGCCAAGATCAACACCTTGATCAGGCCTGATGAGGAGAAGAAGGCCTATGTTCTACTGGCCCCTGACTATGATGCTTTGATGTTGCCAGCAAAATTGGGACCATCTAAACTGAGTCCAGCTGGCTAAATCTAAATACAATTGTTTTCATCATACAAAAACAAACAAACAAATAGTGCTGGGAGAGCTGGATATTCACATGCAAAAGAATGAAATTGGACCCTTACCTTATTATATACATACACAAAAATCAACTCAAGATAGACCAAAGACCTAAGCTAAGAGCTAAAACTAAAAAATTCTTAGGAAAAAAAATTGGGGAAAAGTTTCATGACATTGGATTTTTCAACAATTTCTTGAGAATGACACTAAAAGCATGGGCAACAGAAGAAAGAGTAGATAAATTGAACTTCATCAAAATTAAAAGCTTTTATGCATCAAAAAACACTATCAAAAAAGTGAAAAAACAACCTACAGAATAGGAGAAAATATTTGCTAATCATATATATGACAAATGATTAATATCCAGAATGTATAAAAACTCCAACTCAACAACAAAACATTCAAAAATTGGCAAAGGATTTGAATAAACATTTCTCCAAAGAGGTACAATTAATCCCTATTCATTAGGAAAATGCAAAGCCAAACTGCAATGAGATAATCAGTTCACACTCACTAGGATGGCTATTATTAAATAAATAAATAAATAAAATACAAATGTGATGAGTATGTAGAAATTTAGAACCCTTGTGCTTTGCTGGTGGGAATATAAAATGTGTAGTCTCTGAAAAGCAGTGGAATTATAAACATAGCTTTATCATACATTCCAGCAATTCCACTTCTATGTGTGTATCCCAAGGCACTGACTACAGAGGCTCGAGCAGACACTTGTAAACCAATATCCACGGCAACATTATTTGCAATAGGCAAAAGGTGGGAACAACCTAAATATTCATCAACACATGAATGGTTAAACAAAAGGTGATTTGTACGGTCAATGAAATAGCATTTAGTTTTACAAAGGAATGAAATTCTGATCCATGCTACAGTATGAATGAACCTTGCAAACATTATACACAGCTAATAAGTCAGATATAGAAGGATAAATAATGTATGATTCCAATTACATGAGGTACCTAGCATAGTCAAAATCATAGAGACAGAATGCTGAATAGAAGTTACCAGGTACTAGAAGGAGAAAAGAGAAGTTATATTTTAATGGATACAGCATTTATGATGAAAAGTTTAGGCTTATGGGGGGTGGCATTGTGAATGTATTTAATGCCATTGAATTGCACCCCTCAAAGAGTTTCACTGATAAATTTCATGTTAAATATATTTTACTACAATTTTAAAAAACATAATACAATTAGCTTTTAAGTGAATATCCTCATGATCTTGAGGCAAGTGGAGATTATTTAAATAGATACAGAAAGCATTGACCATGAGAAAAATATTGATAAAATTGATAAAATGATATACATTTAAATTAGGAACATCTGCTCAACAAAGTACACTATTTAAAAAATGAAAAGGCAAGCCACTGACTAGGAGAAGGTATTTCAATTTATACAGTGTCCTAAAAGGTAGCTTTAAGCTTAGATAACTTCAGAAGTGCAAACTTAACAAAACAAAGCATTTTATTATTTAGTTATTTAAATTTATTTCACATTTAGTCTCAGGAATTTTAATACATTTTAATGTTAATTTTTTAAATTTCAGTCCCTCCAATTGAAAACAGCAAATGTCAACCTATGGAATCAACTGGTGAATCTGAAAAACTAGTCCTGCATAGTATAAGGAGGCCTCCAAGAACCTTTCCGTCTAGAGACACCATCCAGATACCTTCCTTCCTGGTGAGTTCCCCTGTCATGCCCATTTGTGAGAGCACATCTAATGTGGGACCATGTCAGTCCACCAGGGAGGTTCTAATAACTGTGATTCAAAGAGAATATGTCACCATCTCAGTTCCATTCTCAGATACCCCTTGGCCTCTATGCAAATTCTCTCCTTTTATCTGCTCAACAGCCAATTTAATAAGTACCTACAAAAGGCATCTTTTGTCAAGTCCTCTCCATGCCCCCCCTCAAATTTCTGTTATGTTTTTCCCTGTGTTCATTAGATGCCAATTTCCTGATATCTGTAGAAATACATAATGGCTCAGAGAAAAATCCAAAATGATAACACTCCAAAATAACATTTTTTTATCTACTTACACAGAGAAATGACTAACAGCTCACTCTGCTGAAAATTATTCAGGTCTGATAAACCAACCACTCTGTGGCATATTTTTAAGTTTTAGATCTCACATAATATATAATACCTATTAATAATAAATTTTAACTGGGGTGTCTGAGTGGCTCAGCCAATTAAGTTTCTGACTCTTGATTTCAGCTCAGGTCATGATCCCAGGGTTATGGGATCAAGCTCCAAGTCAGGATCTGTGCTCAGCAGAGTCTGCTTGTCCCTCTTCCCTCTGCTCCTCCCCCTACTTGCACTCTTCCTCTATCTCTAACTCTAAAATATGTAACATCTTTTTTTAAAAAAAAGAAAAATAATAAATTTTAACTGACTAAAGATACTGATATGAATAATTCATTAAATCATCATGCTATTATGGGTTTTTTCCTCTTTTATAAACTCTCTATAATTTTACATTATTGTATACTTTAAGTATTTATATACACTTTAAAAGATTTATTTATTTAATTGAAAGAGAGGGAGAGAGATCGCTTCTCGGCCTTTTGGCCAAGATCAAGTGAAAGAGAGAGAGGGAGAAGGAGCAGAGGGAGAGAGTCTCCAAGCAGGCTCCCTGCTGAGCCTGGAGCCTTACTTGGGTCTCAGTCTCAGGACGCATGAGGTTATGACCTGAGCCAAAACCAAAAGTCAGATGCTTAACCAACTGAGCCATCCAGATGACCCAGTATTTTTATATATTTATAGACATAATACATTTTTTCTTTTTAAGCTATGGAAGAGTATTTTATTCCTATTCAGCATCTGGGAGTGAGCACAAAGTTTTATTGGGCATAAAAAGCAACATTTTAATCATCGATGACTGCTACAGTCAGTATTTCATTTCTCTCTGGTAAATCAGGACATAAACCCATTAGGAAGGGCTAATATACTGATATAATTGGAAAACTGAAAATGTTCTCTCTACAGAGTTTTCCTAGAAAATTGAAAAATCCTGAGGTAAATGTGTACTTCATTGTTTTATTTGTTTGCTTGTTTGGCTTATAATTGAATGTAAAAAAAAAAAACCAACCCACCCCCCTTATACAAAACTGTGAATAAATTGAAGTTTGTTTTCTATATCTTCACTCTCCTGAGACAATAGAGGTAGGTAGATATGATTATCTATCTCAGATCTGCTTTATTTGATATATATGTATATTCCCCTGGGACCAAGGACATTTGGCGTGCCACTGCCAGGCAGAGGATTCAAAGCACATTGAAATCTATGGTCCTGGTCACCTATGTGGCTCAGTCTGTTAAGATCCAACTTCTGATTTCAGCTCAGGTCATGGTCTCAGGGCTGTTAGATCAAAACCACTCACATTAAATACAAATAATTGTATTTATTTGGGAATAAAAACAAAGAGGTAAAATTATTTGAAGAAATAGAATTATAAAGGACTTTTCAGTACAGATTTTAGGCTGGCAGATTAGGAAATCAATAAACACACTCACTTATCAAATTAAGGCCTAACTTTTGGGTTTTACTCATAACAAATATCAGATAATAGGGAATATTCAACAATATATATTATAGTAGCTGAAATATGGAAAACTTCCCAAAGGAACAATTCTAAGGTAAAAACAGTAAGGAGAAAGAAAATAATGAAGAGATAATTTGACAATAATGCCTCAGTTTTATTAATTAACTGAAGTTTCAAGAACTTAAACCATTGGATTGACATTTAAACAACACAATTTTAAGAAAAATTGTTTCTGGCCATTAAAAATTAAAATTCAGACTCTGAGATTGAATGAAAAAAAGGAAAATAGATGAATTCTACCCACACAAAAAATTTTCTAATGTTTAATGATAATGGTATCTCTCTATTTACCCAACTTTATGAGATTCATTCAGAAATAGAGATTTAATCAGAATGACTTAATATTGCAAAGGCAACTTGACCTGCTGTGACCAGGGGAAGAAAGCATGATATATTTGCAGAACAGCAAGTAATGTGATGAAGGTGAACCTGGGGAGAAAGGTGGTAAATACCCGTAGACAGGGGACAGATGACATCACTTGAATAACACACTGAGGTGTTGGCATTTCAGTCTGTAGGTGATGGAGTACCTTGGAACATAATAAATAAAACCATGATTAGACTTTTGGTTAGTTCCTTATAGCTGGAATGTGGAGGATGGTATTAAAGCAGCTCTTATTACTAAAAGCAGGTTAGGTTACCACAATTTTCCAGAGGAGAAAAGATGCATACTTCAACTAGAATTGTGGAAGACAAAGACAGGGAGGAAAAATTTAAACTGTATGTGAAAAATAAAATCAAAAGGATTTGGAGATTGTTTAGATTGGCAAGTGACTCCAGAGCTCTGGGTTGGACCCTTAGCTGGATAGAGATGCTATTAATAGAAATAGAGGAGAAGGGTGAATTTAGATCAGATCCTAGTTGCTTTGAATATATGGAGAAACATTTTGTAGGAAGTTGGAAATATGAGACTAGGAACTCAGTGGAGATTTCTAAAGTGAAGTTCAGCTTTGGAAGTTGTTTATAGGATTGTAGGACACTCTATATATGCAAATGGCATGTCCCATTGAGAAGCCCAGGGCCAGCCATCCAAATGTCCACAAGAAACCGGGCATAAAACTTTACAAAGTAATGGTCAGATGATATCTTAGAGATCCCAAGTCCCCTGTAAAGCTCCTCAAAAACGCCCTCAGAGTTAAAAAACCAAGTCACAGAATTAGTGAAGCAAACAAAACCCATTCAAGTTTGTGAACTAAATTGTTAAGTTCAGTTCAATAACTTTCTAATTGTGATTTCTGTAGAAGATAAAAATAGAAGGGACCTTAGGAAAAAATATCATCTAAGACCAAAATATAAGGCCATGGAAGGGAGTACACTAGAGCCCAAAGAGAACTAGAAGTGAACCAAATTTTGTAAACTAAAGATGAGACAGACAGTGGTAAGCAAACAAACAAACAAAAATATTCCACAGTTGTTTTAACCATAATAATTGTTAGTTAAATTAACTGTTAATTACTTGTTTCTAATCCCTATAGTTAACACTTACACATAGTTTCTAATCTACCAAGCCATATTTGTACTATTTTCACTAAAAGATTAAATATTCCTATGTTATCATACATACAACCCATTTTTATTGCTTTTGTTCATTTAGCATAGATTTGGGTATCTGCCCTTGACACTGGGTATAAACAAGATAAACAAGACCCCTACAGTAATGGAACTAAAGAAGATAAATGAGGGATACCTGGGTGGCTGAGCTGGTTAAGTGTCTGACTTCAGTTCAGGTCATGATCCCAGGGTCCTGGGATCAAGTCCCTCAGAGGGCCTCTTGTTCAGCAGGGAGCCTGCTTCTCCCTCTGCCTGGCATTCTCCCTGCTTGTGCCCTCTCTCTCTGAAAAACAAATAAATAAAATCTTAAAAAAATAAAGATGATAAGTGATACATAAGTCTTAAAAAAGGGAAGGATAATTTTAAGAAATGCTTTTTAAGAAATCAGCAGGATAATAGGAAGAGAGGTGGGGTGTATAGTGGGCACTATTTTAGATAAGAAATAAATGCTTTTCTAAGAATGTGACTTTTAGGTTGAAACTAGCAGGAAAAGGTGGAGCCAAACATTTTTAAAGTCAGAAGACAAGAGCTCCAAGCAGAGTAAAGAGAAGAAGCAGTCCTGAGAAGGGGAAGGGATCGACTGATTTAAGAGGATGGTGTGGTTAGACCTCATTGATCAAAAAGGAAGGTGATTAAGGATGATATTGGAAGGACAGACAGAGCCAGATCAGGTAGACTTCTTTGGCCTTGTTAAGTTGTTGGTATTTTATGTA
>PISX010008361.1:0-82030 GCA_004024625.1 Mellivora capensis | reverse complement strand
ACACATGAAAAAGTGCTCCACATCACTCGGCATCAGGGAAATACAAATTAAAACCACAATGAGATATCACCTCACACCAGTCAGAATGGCTAAAATTAACAAGTCAGGAAATGACAGATGCTGGCGAGGATGTGGAGAAAGGGGAACCCTCCTACACTGTTGGTGGGAATGCAAGCTGGTGCAACCTCTCTGGAAAACAACATGGAGGTTCCTCAAAAAGTTGAAAATAGAACTATCCTATGACCCAGCAATTGCACTACTGGGTATTTACCCTAAAGATACAAACGTAGTGATCTGAAGGGGCACATGTACCCGAATGTTTATAGCAGCAATGTCTACAATAGCCAAACTATGGAAAGAACCTAGATGTCCATCAACAGATGAATGAATAAAGAAGACATGGTATATATACACAATGGAATACTATGCAGCCATCAAAAGACATGAAATCTTGCCATTTGCGATGACATGGATGGAACTAGAGGGTATCTTGCTTAGTGAAATAAGTCAATCAGAGAAAGACAACTATCATATGATCTCCCTGATATGAGGAAGTGGAGATACAACATGAGGGGTTTTGGGGGTAGGAAAAGAATAAATGAAACAAGATGGGATTGGGAGGGAGACAAACCATAAGTGACTCTTAATCTCACAAAACAAACTGAGGGTTGTCGGGGGGAAGGGGGTCGAGAGAGGGGAGTGGGGTTATGGACATTGGGGAGGGTATGTGCTATGGTGAGTGCTGTGAAGTGTGTAAACCTGGCGATTCACAGACATGTACGCCTGGGGATAAAAATTCTTTTTATGTTTATTAAAAAATAAAAAAATTTAAAATATATATATATATATTCAAGTACCTTGGTTTATGAAGTGCAAATGTAGAAGAAAAAGCAGTCAGAAATTTTAAGTAACTTTAAGAAACTCTAGTCTGCATTCTAGAGCAAACATTAGCAGAGGACTCATCTGTGTGTCCTCTCATAGAGCAAGTTCTATTTAAATTTACACTTTAAGCATGTGTATTCTGATCAGCTGGTTAGCCCTTCAGCAGTCTGTATCACAAGTTGGGTTCTCCAGATGAAGATGCTGCGAGAGAGTTTAGGGTGAATGATGTTTAATTGGGATCAATCCCTCTGAAATGAAGGAGCTGGAGGCAAGACTGGGCAGAGGGAGAAATCAGCTGGGATGTTAATAAGACAAAGCCTCACTGGGAGCACAGGAATGAGGATCACTGGCCATCCGAGCAGTGACAGTCATTGGCTGAGTGACATTCAGGCTTTGCCTGACCATGGGCGGGGCAGCTCTCCACCACTGAAGGAGTGAATGGGCCTTTGCTGATCATGTTATTTTCAGCAGGTCCTTATCAGGAACCATCTGGGTGGTACAACGCAGCCTTCCCCAGATTGCTAATTACTTATTTGATTCAAGAAGTCCTTTTTATCACAGAATTTCAGCAAATACTTGCTAAAACATTTTTCACATAAGCAGGCAAAGAATTAAACAAGAGGAGGCTGTGAGGAGTTAATATGTCCAGAATTGGAGCATTTGGATCTAAACAAAATTTGCTAGTTTCAACAATAGGCCATAGTGTTCGCTTCATCATTGTTCAAAGAAATATTTCCTAAAAATAACTTCCTGTTATGAAGCTCCACAGCTATCTTTTAAAAGTTAAGAATGGAGAGGGAGGAAATACCTCAACTCCTCTACTTGGAAGATGCATGAAACGATTTATTCATTTCTATCTTCGGTAATCATAATTCTTGGGAAAAAGTCAGGTCATATTCTTCCTGGGTTCCCTCTGTGTCTGCTTAGATAATCTAAATTGTGTTTTGGCTTATCTGATTGTTTCACTGAAATAGTCTGTGCTCCAATTTCTTCATGCATATAAAAATCCAAAATAATATGCTTTTAGTGCCACACAAATATAATAAGATTCCTGGATAAGAAGAGACATCAATCAGAGTAATTAACACTAGCTGCTACAACACAGTATAAATCAATGGAAAGACCAGTCAGCATTTAGCAGCTGGGCTTACACCAATGACCTAAGAATTCTGGCTTTTCTCCTCTGGTGGTACCACTACCTTCTAGGGTTTATTGGTCCCTTGTCATTAGCCAATGAAGGAAAGAAGGAAATGAACAGCAAGGAAAATCATGTATGACCAGATCTGGATGTGGTATACATCACTTCTTCCTTAGTCTCAAAACTACCACAAGAGAGGCTGGAAAATGTAGTCTTCTAGTGTCCAGAAAAATAGAATAGGCTTGATAAACACCTACCAGTCTTTGCCACAAAGGACTATATATAGTAATCATGTATCTTTGAGTGTTTCCTTGTAATATCCTCACCCATGCTAAAATTATTTCAGAATCTTATTGTTTGGAAGAGACTGTCAGAAGGATGTTGGGTGGATCCAAAAGAGAATTTGGTGTCATGAAAACACATGTAAATGTTCCAGTATACATCATTGTACTGTACGTCTCTGATGGACCCATCTAAATTAAGGACTGATGCTTCTTTCAAAAAGTGAATCTTGTGGCTTAGAATTGACATAGACTCCAACAGTCATATAGCTGTTGGTAGCCTTGTGGCAATATCCTACCACCTTCCTCTCCATGGATTTCAGATTAAGAAAGATTGGTACTTAGGAAAAGATATTTACTTTGGTCATTATGTTCTTGATAAAATGGAATACATATACATCTCTTCTCAATATCCCATTCAATGTTGCTTCTCTGGGCTGCAAACTCAAAGAAATATGGAGTCATCTACAACTAAATACCCTGAGAAGTGGCCTCCTACTGGCTTGCCAGAGCTAATTTTGTCCATTTGCTTGCTTTCTTTCTTTCTTTCTTTCTTTCTTTCTTTTCCTTCAAGATCTTATTTAAATTCTGGTTAGTTAACATATAGTGTAGTATTAGTTTCAGGGGTAGAATTTAGTGATTCATCACTTGCATATTAATAAACAGTGCTCATTACAGCAAATGCCCTCCTTAATGCCCATCACCATTTACCCCATCTTCCCCTACCCACTTCCCCTCTGGCAACTCTCAGTTTGTTACCTATTTTTTTTGTTTGTTTTTAAGATTTTATTTATTTATTTGACAGAGAGAAAAATCACAAGTAGGCAGAGAGGCAGGCAGACAGATAAGGGAAAGCAAGCTCTCCGCTGAGCAGAGAGCCAGATGCAGGGCTCGATCCCAGGACTCTAGATCATGACCTGAGCCGAAGGCAGAGGCTTAACCCACTGAGCCACCCATGCACCCCATTGCTACCTATTGTTAAGAGTCCCTATGGTTTGCCCCATCTCTGTTTTTATCTTATTTTTCCTTCCCATCCCCTCTCTTCATTTTCTTTGTCCATTAGATTTCAAGTCTACTAGCTTAAAATCAGCCATAGTGGGCGTATCTACACTACAAAATTCACCCAGCATAACAGATGAAGGTCTCTTCCATCCTCCAACAGGCGATTTCCCAGCAGACCGTGAACAGTTTACTACCTATTTAGCAGCAGCCTCATTGCATCCAGAGAGACTGGGTTATGCTGTGGCTATAAGCCTCCAAATCTTCATGTATTAACAAAACCAAAGTGTATTTGTAGCTCACATGGCACGTACTGCATAAGATGGCTTTTCTCACTATGGTCTGTTCTAGTGACACTTGGGTTGGTAGAGTCATCACCTTGACTGGGCTTCATTAGTCACTGCCACAGTGAGAAAGGAGGCTCTTGAAACCTCTACCAAGAACTGAATCATATCACTTATCTTTAATTGGACAAAGCACATCACAGGCCATCCCTAACCTCAAGAGTGCAAGAAAGTGAAATCCTATCATGTTCCTTAAAATGGGGTGAATGTCAGAGGAGGTCACTGAGAAGGTGTGACTGCTGGTTGACTCAGGAGCTAGACCTGGGTAATTGGCTGCCCCTTATCCACCCCCCCATCCTTAGGATTTATGCTCCACCAACCATTTCTGCAATGGGAGCTGTTCCAAGAACAGTCCTGAGAGTAAGGTGTTGAATCCTGTCCAGATGGTCTCAACATGACTGAGCCCAGTTAAGCCTTCTATGGAAGCTTTTACGACTTGGTAGGTGAGTGCAGAGGTCTGCTTGTCTTGCGGCCACCCCAGACAAGACCCTTACATAAGTGCCCTTGCTTCTTAAACCTGCTACCTGCCCTTGTGGAGTGGTTGTCTCTTTCTTCAGTCTCTCCTTGCCCTCTGTGTACATGGTCAATTTGTGAATCAACAGGGAACTGGAGTTATTACTAATTAGGACTAAATATTACTAATGACAATCACGGTTGAATTTGGTAAATAAGAGCATAGGCTTCATCAGTGTGTTAGGGTTCTTCAGAGAAACAGACCCAATAAGATACACACAGATTTTCTTCTTTTTTTTTAATTTTTTAATAGGAACTGACTCACATGGTTATGAGACCAAGAAGTCTTACCACCTGCTGGAAAGCCAGGAAAACCAGTGGTATCATTCAGTCCTAGTATGAGGGCCTAAGAAACAAGGGCACTAGTGATATAACTCCTAGTCTGAGATCCGAAGGGCTGCCAGTAAAAACTCTGGAGTTCAAAGACCTGAGAATCAGAAGCTAGTGTAGGAGGCCAGGAGAAGAGTAACATCCCAGCTCAAGAAGAGAAAGTAAGACTCTACCCTTCCTTTACCGTTTTTGTTCTTTTTGGGCCCTCAGTGAGCTGATGATGCCCACTGACTCTGGTGAGGGCAGATCTTCACCCAGTAGACAGACTGAATTGCTAATCTCTTCTGAAAACCCTCTTCGACACCCAGAAATAATGTTCACCAGCTACCTGAACATCCCTTAGCCCAGTCAGGTGGACACTGAAAAAGTAACCAGGTCACAGTCACATAAACCTAGAGTCAAATGGCAGTGTTGCTTCTTACTTGCTTGTGTGACTTTGGCCAATTTATTTAGGTTACCTATGATATTTCCACCTCCTGAGCTCCAAAATGCATTGTAATGAACTAAACTCAATTGATATTGTATGTATCAGTTATACTTCTCAGATCTTTCTGTGTTTTGGAACATGGAGGATGGGATTGGGTATATAAATGATACTGGTGCATGAATGGTATATAAATAGATATTTGTGCCAAACATGTGATTGAAAAGATGCTGCTGCTTGAGGCCAAAGGGAAGTTTTCTGGCCATTCAGGCTTCCCTGGGGCCAGAGAAGATCGCTATCTAGGCACACTTCTATTCATTCTAGGTCACAAATATGCCCCATGCACTGAACGAACCCCATGAAACTTACTTTCTACTACTACTGTTTTATTGTTTGTTCAATTCACATTAAATGAATGTATTAAGTCACACAAAGACAGAGGTTGTTAATATTATTCACTCTTTACAGATGAATAAACTGAAAGGTCAGGAGGGTTAACCATTGCTCAGGTCCCTAATATGGGAGAGGCATTCCCAGGAGCTAGATCCAAGAACCATGACTTCAGGCCCAGTGGCTCATCATAATGCTCTCGCTGCAACATTTACCTGAAAAGAGGGACTCCAGTGATTTTGCCTAAGAAATCAACTTTCAGTTTTACCACCTATCTCTAAGAAAGTGCCGGCCCTGATGCTCTTATAGGACATTTGAATTTACTTTTGTTTTAACAAAATTTTTAGAAGATCCCTACAGTGTAAAATGAGGGCAACCCTTACATTTGGCCTGAAAATATATGGGAAGATGGCTTTTTTCCCTTTCAGATAGGTTTGTTGTTGTTGCTGCTATTGTTTTTTTTTAATTATTTATTATACCATTTTCTATGTTTTAAGCACAAACACTAATCTAGTTATGGAGTTACTGTGATTTAAATTTTTCTATTACTGTAAATCAAAGAAAATGTAATAGTTTTATACAAATAAGAATGGAAAAACAAATATTAAAATTATCAATATTAATTCAGTGGAATAAGTCTACTTCATTAACATTAAATTACTGAATGCAAAATAAATCTGCTAAAATTAACAGTTGGACACAGCTTCTTTTAAGTTTATCGTGATTAACACTGAGCCTTATGATGGTTCTTTTTCTTTTTATAATAAAGATTTTATTCATTCATTTGAGAGAGAAAGAAAGAGCACAGAGGGAGGGTGAGAGGGAGAAGCAGACTCCCTGCTGAGCAGGGAGCCCCATGGGGGACAGGATCCCAGGCCCAGGGACAGGTTTTAAAGAGATCGGTTTAGCTCACGACCGTCCAGCATTTTAGAAAAGCTTAAACCTACTCAAAGGCAAGTAGGCACGGTCTTGACTTAGCCCCTGTCACTACACTTAAATTACTAAACACTTCCACTCGTCAATGCACAGAAATCAATACAGCAGGGTATCTCAGTGTCCCTCAACTCTACATGACATATGCATTATTGGGAATTTTTTAAAAAGTTGCCCTAAAAGGAAGGAAATAACCCATAAGAAAGTTATCACCATTATCCTAGTTAAAAGAAGGGGCAGATTTATTAGAAGGCTATTTTTAACAAAACCCCAGTGGTTTCAATAACCTATAAGCTCAGCAACCGGGAAGTGATCTCACCGGTTGCCTGAGTGAGAATGAATTATGTTTGTTATCCCAAGAGGACTTGTATATTTTCCAGGGCAAGGAGACATTCTTTCTTTCTTTTTCCCTATGAAAGAAATGGGGAAAAAGGTATTTTAATATCATTCTACTCGGTTAACTTGATTGGAACCAAGATTAAACCCGTCTTTAAGTCCATTAGAATAATTGTGAGCTGAATTCCTTTCTTCCTTTACCTTACTACAGCCCCTAAACCTCAAGGGTAACAGGAAATATGGACTAAAACAAAGTTTATCTTCAAAGCTTTTAGCATCATATCTGCACCATGGGAAAGGAAGTATTTGATAAAGGAATTAGAACAGAAATCGTAATGAATTGGGTGGGAGAGGGGAAGTTTTAATTCTGCCTGTTTACCTCTGAACTTTGCAAACTTGGTTTCATTTGTGGAATTACCTAGTAGGTGTGAGATTAGAACTTAGTATTACTTTACCCATAAAAACATACAGGGGTTTATTAAACAGAATTTGGATTACTTGTAAGATGTCACTCAATAAAAACTGATTTAGATCTTGTTCCTGTGTTTTTAAATTTCCAGACCTAGAATTTTATTGCCACAGATATTAACACAGTAACATCTGATTCATGAAATGCAGGGTTTCAACACCTCCATAAATGAGTCAACCACATTGAAATACACACCAATGACATTTACCAAAGAATTCAGTATATAGAAGCGGAGTAATTTCATTCCTATAGAAGAAATCTTCCAATATCCTGCTGACATTAAGAAAGAAATGAAATAGGGGTCTGTCTTTTCAGGGTAGCCGTGTATATATCCAAAACAAGTCCATTTACAAGCTTTAAAACTACTTCCCTTTTCACAAGTTACAGATTTGATTTTTTGGATCTCTGTACAAGGGATGTTCCTGTTTCTTCCTGAAAGCAGGAGATGGCTTGAATATTTAGTTTCCCCAGTGTTGCTGCTACAGAACCGAGTGAGTAAAATGTATCCCAGGTGACCTGCTGAGTGTCTACACAGATACATTCATTTCACAGTTTGAACCGGATAAACCTCTGAAACCAGAGCTTGTTAAGGAGACTAGAGAAACAGGGTCCTGCCGGAGAACTTTCAGGACCTCATTCAGAACTCAATGGCAGGTGGTAGAAAGAGGATGAGAATCCTGTTCTGCCAATGGCTAGATGTGACTGGTGAGAAAGTAAGCCTTGCAAAGCTTCCATTTCCTTATTCATAAAATGGATTAATAATATCTCATAGTACATTTGGGAGCATTAACTGGACTTACATAGCCCTTAATATAGTGCCTGCCAGAGTGGCTGTGGTAGGCAGACTCACATCCTCCCAAAGATAGCCACATCCTGGCCCCTGGAACCAGTTACTGTGTCTCCATGCGTGGTCAAGGTGAATTCAAGTTGCAGATGGAATTCAGGTTACTAATGAAATGAATATGAGAGGGCCATTATCATGGATCATTCAGATGAGCCTAATGGAATCATAAGATCCTTAAATGTAGAAGGAAGAAAAGTCAATGTCAGAAGGATATAGTAGGAGAAAGCCTTGATTGGCCATTATGGATTTTGAAATCTGAAGGGGAGACTATGAAACGAGGAATGTGGGCACCTTAGAAACCAGAAAAAGTGAAGAAATAGTTCTCCCTTAGGGCTTTCAGAACGAACTCAGGTGCTGTTTGATGTAGTGTATTTGCCCAGTTAGCCTGATTTCAAGACTTCTGATCTCCAAAACTATAAAATATTAAGTTTTATTTGCTTTCAGGCATCAAATGTATGGCCATCTGTTACAGCGGCAATCGAAAACTATCATTATTTTCTAACTAGTTTTAACTATTGGGACTAATCAGGAAAAAGGATTCCCCTTCCCCCCAACCCAGGAAAAGGCATCATCTAACTGTGATGTAAGTTCTATGTAAGAATCATCTGTAGGATCTAATATGACTCCCTGTGGGTGGATTTTCCTTGGAAGGTTGGACAGGATATTACAGAAAATCAAATTTAAAATTAAGAGGTCAAGAAATTAAACAGCTAGGAAAGGAGTATGCCATGCCAGATCACATCAGTGCTCTCCAAACTCCTAGGCATCAGATGGAAGTTCCCCTTCCTAAGAAACTAAATTAATCGGCTAAAATCTCCCATTTGTCAGCCATGTAAATATCCCCAGTCATTTACAGACCTCTTTAATTTTTATAACAACCTTAGGATTTGGACATTATAACTTATTAAAAAGATTAAATTTGAGGTTCAGAAAAGTAACATGTCAAAACCAATACAGAAAGTAAGTGACAAACCCAAGGTTCAAGCTGGTCTTTCATCCAAAATCTCATCTTATTCTGATATTACAGTTATAGGACAGTTATAGGAGCCTCCAGGTGATGGCATTAATTTCATGTCAATGAACAAGTATTGATGATGTGGTTACTATATGCCAGTCACCACACTAGATGATGTAGTTGTAATGATAAGCTGTGTTCACAGGTATCCTGTATTCACAAATAATTAAATAAGCGGTTTTATAAAGTGTGAGGAATGAAGTGTTGGGGATGGAATTAACAAAGCTATGGAACCATAAATACTACAGGGTAACAGGGTAGGGTACCAACCTACTACAGGGTACCAGAAGATGTTCTGAGGTCAAATCCAGAACATGGAAAATGGGTAGGAAACAGTCAAGGGCACAGTCTGATAAGTGGTTGAGAATCCATGGGATGTAGGCAGGACAAGAAATGGGACTGAAGTCGTGAAAGGAGGGAATCAGAATGGAGACCTGGGTTCTCCCATCGCATCCTAAGGGCTGTGGAAGTGTAAATATGGAATGACACCCAGACTTGCATTCTTGGTAGATTATTCTGAGTGTTGTGGGGGATGACTGGCAAGGGGTGATGCAGCTGTCACGGGGGAAACACTACATGGGAATGACAATAGGGGTGGAAAGAAAGGGTCACATTTGAGAGAAGCTTGAAAAGCAAAATTAAAGGAATTCCATTAAAGGGGGAAAAGAAAAAAAAAACCTGTTTCAAGAAAAGAAGTTGCAAAGAACTATACTTGAGTTTCAGGTGAAGTCAGTTTATATGCAACAGTGAAACAAAAACAGTTTGGGAGGGGATTATAAGGGTTTCCTTGGGACCAAAGGGTGGTTAATATACCTGTAACACTTGGAATGAGAACCATTCACTTGTAGCCAGCCACATACACAGGACTGGCTCTCAGAAGAATAGGGATTGGATAGGAAGTGTCTGTTCTTACTATATAGTTAGTCATTAAATCCATGGAGTGGATGATGCAATCAAAGAATTGAAAGCCAGGGACAAATCAGTCCACGGACAGAGCCCTGAGGATCAACCACATTAAGAAAGGAGCAGAGGAAAAAGAACCCATGGGGGGAGGGACAAATGATTAGGAGGGAGAGACAGAAGAAAATATAGAGGTCAGAGGAAGAATGTATGTTAAGAACTGGGGAATCAGGGTTGGGTAGAGCTTGAATTCAGGGAGAATGGTTGAGTGTTCGCCATGATTATTTATGTTCAGAGTGTTCATACTTCCTGCCCCCTCTGCCTGGAATGTTCTTTCGGTATCCACACATCTTCCTCCTCTCAACCCTCCTCAAAACTCCTAGTCATCCTTGCAGGCGTACCTGAAAATTTACTTCCTCTGATGTATGTCAGGACTTCCTGCTACGTGTCTGGTAGCACCCAGTTCTTTTTTCTTCCAAGAACCATCAGAGTTGTAGTAGCTTAGAAGTAACTAAATAAGTAAATGTGTCGTGGTTAATGCCTTGCTTAAGGCTCTGTCTTCAGTGCCCTTCCTGTCATGCCTGGAAAGAGCCAAAACTAATACAGGGGGTTTGTATGTGAATAACCAGTAATAGCCCCACATATATGTGTGTTATTTGGAGTCCGTGTAGACAGCTAATGTCTCAACGTCCTATTGTCTATTGTCCTATTGTCCTATTGTCTCAACGTCCTATTGCCTGGGTTCTAATCTCAGCTGAGCCAATTCCTTGCTATAGGATTTTGGGACATCATTTAACCATGTCATTCTGCAGACTGGACATAATCTCTTAGATTCTGAGTTGTGAATTTTCCCCCATAATAGTTGGATTCTTTTCAGTTTCACCCTGAATTGTTGGTGAGTTAAGTGAGTCCCATGAACAGACAACAGTGATGCTGATCTTTGTCCTCATCGTCCCTCACAGAGTTAAGGTAGAGTCTACATGAGAGGATCACTTACAAACCCTTTCATGCCCATTAAAAACAAAACAAAGCCCAACTATTCTTGAATGAACCATCACTACGGACACCCAAAACCGCCTCTCCTCTCCCTCTGTGTTCACTAGGGATCTAACCTGAATGACAGCTTCACACTCTCATTTATCCACAGCCATTCTCAGGATTGCTGCAGAGCAGGTAGAATCAGTACTGCTTAATTACAAACTGTATAATAAGGCTCAACAATTTCAATAATACTCACCATGATAAAATCGTTGAGAAGTGAAGTCCTCCCACGTACATGTCAAGGTTGTGAGTTCAAGGCCCACATTGGTCACAGAGCTTAAGGAAAAAAATAATAAAAGAAATAAGAGAAGGGGCGCCTGAGTGGCTCAGTGGGTTAAAGCCTCTGCCTTTGGCTCGAGTCATGATCCCAGGGTCCTGGGATCGAGCCCCGCATCGGGCTCTCTGCTCAGCTGGGAGCCTGCTTCCTCCTCTCTCTCTGCCTGCCTCTCTGCCTACTTGTGATCTCTGTCTGTCAAATAAATAAATAAAATCTTTACAAAAAAAAAGAAAAAAAAAGAACATTTTCAAGTGGACCTGAGTGTTTTCAAAAAAGCCAGGAGCATGCCCAAATTTCAGCAAAATCATATTTCTTAGCCAACTTCTCTTACTCGGAAATGGCATTTCTTCATCTACATGTGTGTGTGTGTGTGTGTGTGTCCTGATTTTAATTTTAAGATTTGCTGCAGGGTGGGATAATGAATTTCATTGACTTGTTTCAAAAGATAATTTTTTTAAAAAAAGTTCACTATTCAATTGAATAGGTAATTCACTATAGATGATTAACCAAATAAAAATATCTATACCTATTTGCTTTCTCTTTCATAGTTTGCCTTCTAAGGAATAAGCAGCTTGTCCATTCGTTTTGAAGATTTAAACCCAAAGCGTCTCCAGCAAGGATGACAGCCTCTGCCTTCTCGGAGATGGGACAAACATTGTTGTCATGTTAGCCACCTGAGATGGACAAAAGATTCACTTCCTGCTGTCTTCCTCCATTAGAAAGCTCCCTCTTGTAAAGTTATTTAATTATCACCACTGAAAGGAAATCACTTTTTGATTTAGTGTTTCTAACCCGAAGCACTAGAAATTCCGTGGGCATGAACTAGCTCGTTCAACTTGTTACAGGAAGTACTGTGGTATTTCAATAGGGACATAGACGAAAAATGGACTTGCCGTTCTGCTTTCTTGTTCTTTAATCTTGTCACTTTTGTGACTGTATGTTTGAGAGAACAACCATAAACTTAAAAAGATAACCACATGAAGGGATAAGAAAAGTTAAACAGAAAAACAGACCAAAAAAAAAACAAAAAACAAAAAACAAAAAACCACCAAACACTGAAAGGAAACGTGGTCTACCTTGTGCCCACGGTTCTCAGAACCTATCAATAGGATTGTTTTCACCATGATTCCTACCATGACTGAAACCTTAATGTGTCCATTGCAAGAGGTCTCCCTCTTTCTGGAAATTAGAGAAAGACTAATAGGGAGGCTAATTCTTTTCTTTGTACACAGTCAGGCATGACCGGGCACAGAAGCAAGCCAGCTCTTTTTCATTAATAGTTCAGGGAATCTGGTTCATCATCTCATTCTACTTGAGCTATAACCTGATACAGGTGAGTGGCGATGCGGGTTCTCTGAAGCTACCTTGTTTCAGAGAAGTGACAGCTTCTGACAATCTCTTCACGCTGATTAAGAACTCTGGTGCTCTTTAAACTCCAAGCAGTCAGAAATACAAAGTGTCCACACTGTGCTCTAAACTCCTAGGCATATGTAATAAAATACGCCGGTAATTTCTTAACCTCCTTCTAGAAGAGCCACGTATTTTTGACCTGTATCAGAAACCCAACTCAAGGCTGATCCTGCTTACCTTTATGCTATCTATAGAAAAAGCCCCTTTACAGAACTCAGAATCGCACAGAACGATCTCCATTTTTCAGGAAGACAAAAATCTGAAAGTAGTCAATTACGTGAAGTCTCCTTAGGGACAGGAAAAGAGTGAAGTATCTTAAAGTAGACATCTTCCCCCTCTTTCTTTTTCTTTTCTTTGTAAGCTATTCCCCAGTTAATGGTGAGAACATGAACTTCTTTGAAGAAAGAGACCTTGGTCTTCTCCAGGGACCTCCTTTCCTCCTGGCATGTGCTCCTGGAAATGCGGGCCACATTTCTCCACTAAATATTTTTGCTACTGTTGCAACTGAGCTCATACCATCTTTGTGTTGTGGCTGATCAAGTATCTCTAAGAGACTGACATGTTTCTTTTTTGGTCTTTACATCAAACAGTGGCCACCCAAATTAATGGAATTGGTTAAAATTTTGAACTACCTTCGGTTGCCACGTGATGCTAAAATAAAGACGTTGACAGCATAGATAGCCATACAAGCTGGAAATTATACATGAACAGGTGGAACTGCTGGGCAAGACTTGATCTTGGAATTCTTTTTTCTTTTCCTTTTCTTTCTTTCTTTTCTTTTTTTTTTTAAATCAAAGCTTTCTATTCATCTAATGCCCCATATGGTATTAAACAATTTCAGCCAACACATAGATTTAATTTCATTAAATCCTGTTGTACCTTGATCATTTAACCCTCAAAAGCTCTACATGATTGTCCTGAGATTCTAATGGTCTTCCTCCAAGAGATCCAGTTTCATCCAGCTGGGGAAACCTAGATCGACAACAGGTGTTTTTGCTCCCGACTGGATGATTTGGGTAACCGTGAGAAAAGAGGAAATCTCAATGGCAAATCCTAATTTAGAGAAAGAGGAAGATCCTGCTCCAAATTTTCCAGCAGGCTGGATTGTGTCGCATTCTAACGTCAGTGAACGGGACTAGATGTGAAATGAAATATACAAAAATGCAGATATTGGCCCATTCTCATCCGTTAGCTGAGCACAAGAATGACCATTATTAAAAACAGCTTGTTCTCGTATTTCCCTTTTTAGGCTAAGGCGATCTGTGCGCTAGTGGGCTGGCTCTCCTTTATAATAAGACACTTGAGCACTCCTTGTGCATGGCTTCTACCCTCCTCCAGTCTTGCTTCTGCTGCAGACACACATCATCTCCCAGCAGAGGGAAGATTTGGGTTATGTCAGATTCTTCATTATTGCATCTCTGGCATAGGCACGGATATATTTTTAAGAGCAAAATGATCATTGATGATACAACAGGAATCTGGCTGTTCTTTGGAATAATGAGATCTTACGATTGAACCACCAGCAGTACATGAGTGAGAATAGAGGTCTGCACAGCTTCCTGATCAGATTTTGATGTCCTGAATCTACACATTTGAGAGGTAGCACTGTGCTCTGACTAGGTGGGAGGACAGGCTTACATGAATTAATATTTTTCTTGGATCAGAACAACTCTATATGACCCCACCCTCCACCAGATAGTCAAAGACTTAAACTAAGTTCTTCTTTCTTTCCTGCAATTATTAATTATAATATTCAGATTTTTGTTGCCCATTCAATTCATTTTGGATGATGCCCATGGCAAGGGCTCACCTTCTTTGCACTAATAGGGAAGAAATAGCATTTGTATGTAACAGGCCCTGCAGATTTTAATGTAAATAGAAGTTAATTTATTATCCCTAGTGGATCAAACACTGATTTGAAGAGTAAAATGTAATCAGATTTAAAGCTACTAGGGAAAAACTCCTCTGTAAAAATCAGTTAAAATCAGATTGTGTTTATACTACACAGTCAACATAAAATAGGAGTAAGAATTTAACATTAGCCCTTAGTACTATTTCCTCCTTCTGCCTCAGGTTGACAGATCTTTCTGAGCCAGAAATACACAAACATACACAGACACACATTTTTTTTCCTACTCTTTCTGCTTTTACATGGATTCAAACCTACTAATTATTCACATTAACAAGGTTCAGTGCAGGGAGAGAGGCTATAGTGTAATTAGATAATGGGTTGATTAACTTGACACCTCCCCCCACCAGCACCTAATGACTGATTTATTTTTGTGAAATGCAGCTAAGGACATAGTCTACAACGAATATCAATAATTCTTTGTTATGGCCCATATTCTAAAAATCTAAATTTAGATATTACATGTTTGCCTTTGGGGGGTGATGGGAATGGTTTCTGAAATGTGGGTTTATGGCTATTCTTCCCCCTGCCCCCCTCAACTTTATTAACTGCCTTGCTATGGGATTCCTTGCTTACAAATGCCTTCTGGCTTTTAATTACTTTCAGTATAAAGCACCAAATCCTGAAAGATAGGATCTAGGGAATCTTAGAACTGAAACCTGCAGGCTTATGCCTTGCAGCAGAATGTACTCATCCTACTACCTAATGTATCTTATGGCCTAGGAATGCCAAATAATTTGCAACAACGTAAGCATGATATGTATGAACCCATGCAACATATGTTGTATACTTCCTGTGTACCTTGCACTGTGGCAAATGGGGGCTAAATAAAGAAAATGAAAAGGGATACATGGTTCTTTCCAAGACTGGCATGCTGTCCCCATGTTGATATGGGGACATTTTGACAGGGCCCAAACATAAGTTATTAGACTCTTCATTTTCCAAAATTTTACATAGAATTTGTATAGAAGTTATTTTCTCACCATAGCTCTGAGCTACGTTATTGATCTCACCGCCACCCAAGGTTGAGGGGAAAAGTAATAGCAAGGGTAGGAAAGGCTCATAAATGGTACCCAAAGTGGGATAGGGTCATAGACCCCATTTGGATTCATCAGATTTATGTTTATCATTGCTCTTTTCAGAAAAGAACATCAGTGAAGTTGAACGGCTGACTGTTCCTCTTCCAAGAATTGCAAATATCTGGGATTATCCACAGCTCGAGTTCCTTAGGTTTTTCCTTAAAGTTACAGACTGTAGAGTGGATGATATTTGGTCTACAATAGGGTTTATTATTGTTGGGTCTACAAAGGGTAATATTACTAAGTCCTCTCAGGTTTCAGTATTACACATGCATTACATTTAAGATCATTAAAGTCTTATGTGATACACTTTGGGAAAAGAATTGAAACATTAGATACTAACTCAGTTGAATAAGACTCTTGAAAAATACATTTATTGCTTTTAATTTACAAAAGTAATATCATTTATTAAAACCCAGCATAGAACAAAAAAGAATTGAAGATCATCTGATATTGGACTGGAATGGATAGTGAAAAAAATAATTTTGTGTTGTTCACTTTATAATGAAAAGGAGTTTTGCACATTAAAGGGGATGTTATAATGAATCCTGCTTTAATTGAGTAGTGAGAGTCAGGTAGAACACCTATTGCTGTTACCACAAAATACCGCAAGCAAAGTGGCTTACAATACAACAATACGCTTATTGTTTTAAGCCATTTTGTTTGTGGTATTTTGTGATAACAGCAGTAGGAAACTAATACACTCATTTTCCTGGATCGATTATCCCCTAAGGACCCCCCCCCTGCTTTTTTGTATTATTGTTTTTGCTAATGATGTTTTTCTTAGGGTAATTAATTTAAGAGATTAGGAAGTACATGAGTGTAATGCTTATTGATAGATTTTTCCCTTGGGTTTTAATTTTGGGGGTGAGAGATACATCTATTTGAAAAACACCCCAAGAGGTTATAGTGATCAATAATATATGATCTTTGCAAAGAGTAAAGGGCTTATTTGGGCTAGAAAGCCACTCATCTTAACTAGTAAAATTAGGACGGGTCACACAGCCATGAAGAAAACCTGTTCTTGCAGGATAGGTAGACACTGTCAACACAAAGAACAATTAAGCCATACACAGACTAATGTCTACCTAACTCTCAGGTTGAAGTCCCTTGGGGGAAGCAAAAGGGGAAAGAGAGAACTGTATGCCTGGTCTCTCTTGAGAATAATGGCTCCTACATTTTAATTCTTTGCTAGTTGTTGATATATTTTTCAAGAGGACAGGAAGTCAATACCTTAGAGAAAATAATTTGTTCAGATGTGTTCAATGCATTCAACTCAAATGAGGAGAATGAAACTAGTTATCATGTTCACAAGAACGTTAAAAATACTTGTATGTTACTACCAAAATACCAGAAAGTTACAGAGTTGTAGCTTAACCAAATATTAAAGTTCTTTACTTAACCCAGAGTACTCCATGAGTTCTTTCAAAGTACCACTAGCCAGAGGTAAATTTTACTGAGCTGAAATAAGTCAGTTTGGGCAAGTAACCAAGAGCTCTAGAACCATTGGGTGTTTCTTTGACAGCAGAGCAATCCAACACTCTTCCAGCTGGTCAGTGTGTTTGAATGCTGCTTCCCAGATCACAGGTGCAGCCTTGAGAATTCTATAAAAGGCTGACACCTTCTGGGCTTTGTAGCTTCCTAGAACTTTCTGCTCTGCCTTCAAAATTCACTCTTCTAAACCCACTGTTTCACCCGCAGGTTGCAACTCAATTTGTTTTAGCCAAATGTGTGGTCGAGATGCCTTTCTGGCATTTCACTCATTCCTCCTCACTAGAGGATTTAGACTTACCCTGCCTTTACAGTTCACCCACACACTTGGGATATAAATTGACTTGCCCTTTGCTCCATATTTCTTAACCATGATCAGCCAACCCAATGTACTGCCATCCTAGCTCTAGGAACATGAGGCTGGGCCAAACTTCAACCCACCATTGCTATAGGGAAGAGATCAGACTTGAGTGACTTGCTTGTCTTTAGTAAAAATTTGATGGTATTTACTATTTACTAGTGATGTAGGAGAAAGATGGTTTCTCTCAAAATTCAGTATAATTAGAGGAGAAGGATTCTTGGACTTTAGATACTTGGAAAGAAGGGAAATCTGGGTAAGGTAGGATTCAAGGAGGCTAACCTGGGTCTAAAGTAGGATCCCATAAAAATTGCCAGAATCTTGGGGCATCTGGGTGGCTCAGTGGGTTAACCCTCTGCCTTCAGCTCAGGTCATGATCTCAGGGTCCTGGGATCGAGCCCCACATCGGGCTCTCTGCTCAGTGGGGAGCCTGCTTCCTCCTCTCTCTCTGCCTGCCTCTCTGCCTACTTGTGATCTCTGTCAAATAAATAAATAAAATCTTTTTTAAAAAATTGCCAGAATCTCTATGTAAGGGGTGTCCAAAGAAGGAAGTTGATGATATTTGGCCTGCAACAGGTTGGTCTGTGAAGTCATATCTTCTTAGGGGGATACTGAAAACAGGATTGCAGTCTGTAGAGTACAGCTAAAGTCAGAGAAGTAGAGCACCTCACAGCTCAATCATCAGGTGTCATTAGTAAGGTCCCAAAGAGCAAAATCTAGTGAGATCTCCAATTCACTATGTCAGACAAGGCTGTGATGCAATGGGCATGATGATGCTCACAGCCCATGTTGGGATGTCCTAAGACCAGCAATATAGTAATAGGACTCTAAAACCCTCCAGTCAATAAGATGGAGCTGTTGACTTAAGCCTTCTGTGATGAACCACAGACCGACAATTATAAGAACCATAACCTGCAGATGGAGCATCAGTCCTTTCAGTCCATTAGATACACATTCAACATTTTTCATTACAGTCTGGCAGGACACACAGATGAAGGACCTGTGATCTGAGCTGAATGACTAAAGGTTCATCATGGAAGGAAACTAGAAGGACACTCTGGCCCCTTTGAAACAATTAGTCTTATACTTTCTCATAGGTGGCAGGTCTCTAGTTTGGGATGCTTTGTAACCAGGATTTGGGGTGGTGCAAGGGTTAAGGTTGCATCTCTGAGTTGGGTGTAATGCCTAATAAAGGTTGCATATTCTATGGATCTTCCATCAGAACTTAGAAAGAAAACCTAGAATATCCTCCCCTTAAGGTGAAGCTGGTGAAAGCCCAGGGGAAGAGAGGATCCGCTCCTAAGGGAAGGTGCTCTGAAATCAATAATAAATGAACTATAATGAATAATAATAGAATGAATAAGCTATGACACTGACCAGAGAGTTTTGCTTGCAATAGGTAGAGTCTGGATTTGTCTTTCTCAGGAGGTGCTTTGTGTTAGGATATTAGAATAGAGATGAAGAAGGAGGAGGAAGTGAGGTGGAAAGAGGTGAAAGGGGAAGATCCAGGTTTACAGGTTTGCATTTGTTTTTAAGATTATTTATTTATTTATTTGACAGACAGAGATCACAAGTAGGCAGAGAAACAGGCAGAGAGGGAGGGGGAAGCGGGCTCCCTGCTGAGCAGAAAGCCCGATGCGGGGCTCGATCCCAGCACCAGGGGATCATGACCTGAGCCGAAAGCAGAGGCTTTGACCCACTGAGCCACCCAGGTGCCCTGCAGGTTTGCATTGTTGAAGGAGAGGAGCATAGAGAGTTGAATGGTGGTCATGTTAAAAGGGCAACTTTAGGAATCTACATGGAGGAGAAACCTAGGGTAGCTACTGGGATCACAGTTGAGTTCCAGGTTGCTCAGGATACAGTATTGGACTGCCTGGATCACAGCCTCCTGCGGCATAAAGTCCCAGACACCTGCAGTTTATTAAGCACTCCAAAGCTCTTTCCCATACAGTGAAGTTTCAGGACCATTAGAGCACTGAAAAGTGTAGCCAAAAGAATGGAGTGTATGGGGCTAGCAGGTAGAGAGCAAGGAACTGGGGAAGAGAGATATTTGAAACTGGCACATGCTGTGCGCTGAAAAACACTGATTAGTAAATAAATGAAGATCCAATTATTTAGGATTCTTTAACTTATAATTCTGTGGATAACATAACCTACAGCTTAGGTAAAATTGGGTATTATGAAGCATAGTGAATGTAGAAGTCAGGAGTCCTACACCCAAGACATAGTGTATTATTGGCTGTGTGGTCTTGGCAAGTCAGCTGGCATATATCCATGATAAGAATCAAGGGAACTCCTATATGCAAGGGTTTTGTGGGCCACTGACACTATACACATAAAATGATAAAGATTATTTTCCCTGTACTATCCTATTTCTAATACATTATCTTTTTAGTATGGCAGCTAGTCCTACAGAAACACATTTTGCCGAAGTACACGTAACTTCGGGGAAATTTCATGACATAGAAAGCACTGCAGATTCCACATCTCTTTATCTACGTGTTTCTACAGAATTCAGGCAATGGCTATACCAGAGGATGATTGAAGAAATTTCAGGGCATTACGTGTTACCCATTTTAAAGTCTGATGTAGGACATTCCCCTTTGCAGCAGCTCAGATAGGCAACCCTCGTGACTCCTGAAACACCATCCAAGAGTTGATGGGCTGGGTGCCCGAGAATCCCTCTAAATAATTGAGTGCCTGCGGTATAGCTCCAGAAGGCATGATTATGTTCTCCAGAAGGGTACTGATTTGCCAAGTCTTATTATACCCCCAAGAGTTATCCAATTCACTTAACAAGATTCTCCTTATGGAAAGGCAAAGAACATTCTAGTCATTTCTCAGTACATACTTGTTCAAATACCATCCCTGGCAGCTGTTGCAATTTGGGATCCGATGTGTGAACTCAGGTTTTTGGAAGTCACTTAGTGCCATAACTAATATGGGTAGTCATGGACATTTTGAGGAAGACTTTCAACCCAAAGCTATATGTCCTTTCCACCACTGCCTTCTGATAGAATGGACTTTACCCACTTGGAACTTTGCCAAATTCTTTTCAGTTTACTTGAGGAAAAGACAAAAGGGGGAAAGCCCATAAGTCTACAGCCCAGAGAACAGAATTCAGAAGCTTCATATCAGAGACAGCACATCTTTGGATAAATCATAATAAGAACACTAACATTAATAATATTTAGGTTTTATGGGCTTAGATGACAAATTGTGCTGAATGATTTGTAGGATTTCATTTGTGTATAACAGTAATCTTCCAAAACAAAAAAATGGAATAGAAACCATCCAGAAAGGTACAGAAACTTGCTCAAGACACAACAGCACTTGAGACCGTTAAGTCCAGATGAAACACTTAGCTATGGCATACACTGCTTACTTCTAGCTGCTTGGAATTACTTAGAATTTCTCCAAAAGCTGAATGTGCCTTCTCTCTGTTGGTACAATTTGGCAATGGGGCATCTGGTTCTCAAGGAGATGATTAGTGTGGCTAATCCAAAAATTAAATTGTGGGCTTTCCAGGCAAAGTCGTGATCAGTATGAAATACTGATGTATTGATGAAATACTGATGTATGAAATCAGTATGAAATAGTGTTTTCTAGAAGTGTGTGTGAGCTGAAAACTCTAATTTTCCTGGCCTGGTGAGAGACCAAAAAAAAAAAAAAAACAATGCAAAGAAATAATTTCAGTGATAGGAGTAAAACACTGTTAACCACTAAGAAAATGCTGTTGAAATTACGTTTGCCAGAGGAAAACACGTCAGGTATAAGACGAATTGATGGACTTGTGTTATCTTACTTGATTGCAGTGGTACAATTAAACCATCCTGTCTAGAACGGGAGGGGAGAGCATCTTGGGTGTTCGTTAATGCATAGACATAATCAGAGTTATACATTTGGAAAGAACCCCACCTTTAGGCCACTGGTATTTGGGGAGGTCTTTCTTATAGTCTTTGGAGAAGTCCATTTTATCTGGTCATGGATAGAATAGAATAGCAGCTGCATTAATGAGGGCTTTCTTCACCGCAGGCATCGTGCTAAGTACTTTACCTGTGTTACTTTGTTTTGACTTCACACAAACCTGCGAGGCTCATTTCACAGATTAGAAAATGGAATGGATATGTTAAATGATTTGTCCAACTTCACATTCCTGAGGAATGGCAGAGCCAGGTTGGAATTCCAGGCTGCACGATAGCTATGTGTACGTACTCCATGAGTAAGCACAATGCCTCCACTCAACACTGTGAGGTAGAGATGTTGATTGGGAGTCCAAAGATCTAGGCTTTGGTCTCAAAGCCTCCCACCACTGGTCATCTGTCACCCACCATTCAGGAAATGCCATACCAGTTACTCACCTCCCACACTGAGATGCACACAGCAACTGCCCTCCTTCTCCCACAGTTTGCTTTTCTATGAAAAGGTTTCCTACAGGCAGGGTCTGGTTAACAAAGACTTTAGAAAGTATTTTCAACTTTAACTAAATGGGATTTTTTTTTTATCTTCCTCAAACATGATCAGACTTGAACTGCATTTTATGGAAGAGGGTAGGACTCTGATAAAGATGTGTGAGGAAGAACATTTCAGGAATGATGAATTATGTGAGCCAAAGCACAGAGTTTGGTGGCCTCTCCCCGAATACATTGAATAAAGGTAGAGTTCAAGGTGTACATTTGATAGAGGACAGGCAAGGTTTGGGTTTATCCTGACAATGAAGTGAAAACACTGACAGTGTTGTCACATGGGGGTTGTATCCTTAGCAATTGCCTATGTTTTGGTAGTAAAGCCTAGGATAAGGTGGGCGGGGAAAGAGGAAAGCCAAATGGACCAATCACCATACTGCCTCTGCTTTAGCTGAGTTCTGAAGTCCCAGGCTAGCGACATGGCAAGGAAAGAAAGGAAGCAGACAGGAGAAAATATATGGGGTCCGTGCAGATTCCAGAGGCTAGACAGCTGTCCTTAGTGACAGAAGATAAGGGATTTAAAAAGTGAGGATTTTCTTTTATCAGGGAGATCATATGATAGTCCGATTGACTTATTTCGATATGAGGAAGTGGAGATGCAACGTCAGGGGTTTGGAGGGTAGGAAAAGAATAAATGAAACAAGTTGGGATCGGGAGGGAGACAAACCATAAGAGACTCTTAATCTCACAAAACAAACTGAGGGTTGCTGGGGGGAGGGGGTTTGGGAGAGGGGGGTGTGGTAATGGACATTGGGGAGGGTATGTGCTATGGTGAGTGCTATGAAGTGTGTAAACCTGGAGATTCACAGACCTGTACCCCTCGGGCTAATAATACATCATACACTAATTAAAAAATTTAAAAAAGAAAAAGAAAAAGAAAGTGAGTATTTTGAGCCTGGGCACCCAGGAGAAAGAGGCCAAATGGGGAAATCCAGCCCAGAAATCTCATCCCAGAAACAGGATGGGAATCTACTGTGGGAATCTATTGCAGAGACAGTAATGGGCCATTGCATACAGAAAACAAGAGCGGTGGAGAGAGTTCAGGTCCCAGAGAAAACAAATGTGAAGCCATCTAGTATCAGTATGCTGGACAGTAGAGCGGGGTAAGCTGCTGAGGTTCTGAGCCAGCCAAGGGACTCATGGCACAAGGTGTGCAGCTCAACGTAGATCTGTATTTGGGGGATTGGAGAAGGAAGTTAAAAATTTAAAAAAAAATGGATCCTCATTAAAAAAATTCCTTAGCCTGAAACTACATAATGATATTCGTGTATGCAGGTGCATATGTATTAATAGGTATGTAACCTGTGTGTATACGTATCTAACCAAAGTCCAAAGAGAAGGAGTCAAAGAAAAGCATGACCAAATATCAACCAGAGTCTTGTACTTCATGGCCTTTGTTAATACCCTTTTGTTTTTCTTAAAGTCTGAACAGGGGCTGCTTTCCATAGGTGGAGAGATTGCTAGAAATGTCTTCCATGCCTAAATGCACTTGTTTTTCGCCATGAATAATTTTCCTTTATACCTATCTTGGCATCATTCGTTACACAATTTCTCTCATCATCAACTCATTTTGCTTCCAGAAACATATTCTCAAGTGCCTGGCTACGTCATAAATACTCTCTATGGATGCTGTTCAACTCTTAGTTCTGTGCAGAATTGCTGAGCTGTAATGCGCTACCCACTTTAATATTTCTAATGCCTTCTGGAATCATCCCAGCATTAACCATTTATGAAATTCCAACTGCTACTCAATATGTAGAAATGCGATTGCATTTCATTGCTTGCCAAAATAACAGGCCTTTCTGAGATCATTTTTCTTTTTTCGGCTTCCGGGAGAATACAACATTGAAACCCATGATCCATTGCCAAGTGCAGGCTACTGGTAGTTGTTTTTTTTTTCCTAAATGATTTTATTATATGGAGGATTTGCCTCAGGACAGAATGTTCTACAGAGACTAATAGGTGAATAAATGCATTCGTTATACGATGACCTCTTACCCCATGCCCCCTCCCAGGGTTTATGCAAGATTTACTAATACTTACCGGGGGAATTCTAAATTTCATTGTAAAAGCAAATAAGGGATCTAGTTTGCATTTGGAGGATGTAAAATGATATGTTAGTAGCAGGGCAAAGCCACCTGTTAAAGATTTAAACTAGAATCAAAGGTAGATAATACCATGATGTCTGCCAGTGTTCTTGGAGTTTGAAATGCTATTTTACTGATGCGGGCCCTTTATACATGATGTAGTAGGTAGATATGGTCATCTGAACATCACGATTCCTTCCCAGCTTTGAGCTCAATAATTCCACTTTTACTTGGAAAGTGTTAACATTCATTTGTGCCTCAAGGAAGGGTTTCAGAGCAATGTTTGCATGAGTCTGCTGCAGAAGAAAAGTTTCTTTAAAATTAAAGCTGTCAATCAGATCCCTTAGAGTCATTATAAACATCGAGCAAAGAAGCAAAACCAAGTAATGTTGTGTTGGGGCAGAGGGAAGCAACAATTAATTAGGATTATATTCCAGAGCTAAAGCCACTTAGAGATGTAATCTTGTCTTCATTTTTTTTCAATGATTGCTTTTATTAGTCAACCCATACACACGTATTTTAGTTTTATTACGTCAACTATGGCGCTAGCTACTGGGGATACAAAGACTCTGACATGTTTCATGTTTCAGTAGGTGAGAAAGGATAAAGGAAGACTTCCTTGTAGAAGAATTTGAGTGGGGTTTCAAGAATTAGAAGGTTTCCCAGTGAGAAATGAAAGAGAGAACGTTCCAGGAAAAAAAAAAAAAAAACAACTTGTGCAAAGGTTAGAAATTGCTTTTTTAAAGATTTGCTTTATATATTTAGAATCACAGAATAGATGTAGGAAGAATTATGAGGGAGTGTCACAAGAAAAAGCTAAGAAGGGAAGTTCTAATGTTTTAATAGACTACACAGGATTAAAAAAAGTAATCACCCTACTCATAAAATTATGTAAACATGAAGGACATCTAAACACCATTTCCTGGAGAACAAATGTCTGTTGTGCAAAGGGTACTTTATCTCCTTTGCCATTGCTGGAAAGCATGATTTGAATAAATGCTGCTAGGACAAACTTTTCTGTTAAGCCAATAAGCTTAACCTTGAAGTTCGGCTTCAAGATCATGACACCTGTTCCTTGAATCTTTCCAAGCCTGGTCAGTCAAGTTCATGACATTTGCTTAAGGAAGAGTCTATATCAGAGGGAATCTCTTAGATCAGCCTACCAATTAAAAATAAATCCTTTATAAATTTGTCTATTTAAGATAGAAGATTAGGAACATGAATACACTCTTGAACGAATGACTCAGCAATCTGCCAAGTGTCTTCTCAACCATCTATCTCACTGGAGAAACCTGGGACGGTTCAGGTTAAGGCTACAGGAGAACACTAAGACGCACCCTCTTCGTTCCTCCCTACCTTCCAGAATCTTGACAGGGAGACAAGACACAGACACAGCTGAAAAAATGCATATAGTTCAGACACATGTATGTATAATCACCATCCCAAATGGACTTCAGTAAATGACCTGGGTAAGCAGTATAAGGACTCCTCAATAGTGGCCACACTCTAATATGGCATAAAGGGACTTCTCAAATGTGGTCTAGGTGACCAGTCTTGAGAAAGGGGGAGTATCCTGGATTTCCCCGGTAGGCCCAATCTAAATCACAAATTCTTAAGATTGGAAACAGCTGCCAGAAATGTGAGTCTGAAGAGGGCAGCAGGAGGAAGACTGGGAGACTGCCGGTGTTCGGACCTGGAGAGCCCATGTGTAAGGGCCGGAGGGAGCCCTCTGGGAACTCTGGGCCACCTCCAGCCAAAGTCAGGAAGGAAATGGACTTCAGTCCTACAACTGCATGGAAATGAATCCCGCCCACACCTTCACAAGCAAGAAAAGGGATTCCTATGTACAGAAATAAAAAGCTCTTCTGACACATCTGTCTGAGCCACAGGAGACCCATATCAGACTCTTGGCCGACAAAGTTGGAAAATAATATAGTTATGTTGTTTGAAGCCACAAAGATCATGGCCATTTGTCACAGCAGGCTAGAGCATGGATGCACCCTTGAGACGTGTGGCACAAATTATTTAATTCTTCTATTGGCATTTGGGAAAGGAGAGGGAAGGATAGAATTTTTTGGAAGAACTTCAGGGACATGGAATTTGAGCTGGTTCTGTAGGCTGGCGGAATCTGACCGGGGTAGAAGAAGGCATTGTGTTCCCTTCCAGGGGAAGTTCAGAGAGCAGTTGGAGCCTCTGACTAAAGCAGAAGGCTTCTGTTGGGAAGGAGGTGTAAGTCTAGATTAGGAATGTATTCTTGAGGACTATGCATGCAAGAGGAGAAATCTGAGATTTCAGAGGAAATTCTTAAGTCCCCCCTCTTTTTTCCCTGCTCTCCTGCACCTCTTCAGCAACATTGAGGGACTCAAACACAAAAATAAAAATTCACACTTATGGGGCACCTGGGTGGCTCAGCGGGTTAAGCTTCCGACTCTTGATTTCTGCTCAGGTCAGGATCTTGGGGTTGTGACATTGAGCTCCGTGTGGGTCTCTGTGGTTAGGGCAGAGTCAGTTTGAGATTGTCTCCCTCTGCCTCCTCCCCCTACTGGTGCTCTCTCTCTAAAATAAATAAATCTTAAAAAAAATCATATTTATTGAGTGATTACCAAACCCCACACACTGTACTCAGAGCCTTATTCAGGTTATTTACTTTAATCCTTACAACAAACCTTTTTTAAAAGAGAGTCAATGGAGGCTTAGAGAGATTTAATGAACCTGTACCAGGACCCAGCGCTAACTAGGGGCAAATCCAGCATTCAAATCCAGGCTGCAAAACCCTAGAGCTCAGAGTCTTAGCCATTTTATATCGTGCTGCCCCTGACCCTCAGAGATGCTGTTTTAACTGTCTGTAGAATATTTTATTCATGTGTAATTTATTATGCATCTAGGGGCACAACAGATTCTGCATGCTAACTGATGTGTCATCGACCATTTTAAAAATGAAACTGAAAAACCGATCTCGTTATTCAGTCAGGTGAGAGGTCTACAATGACTGCAGCCTGATTCATCCAAGAATTGTTTACATGTTATAGCCAAAAACTCTGGCTGCCTACCAGAAAAGATTCAATGATCAAATAAGTTGCATCTGAGTCTCAAAGAATTCCTGGCATTTATACAACTATGGAGAGTGCCATGCCCACAATTCCGTCTGTAGTGATGAGCAGCTGAGACCCTGGCAACTGAACCGGTTACCAGAACGGCTTTTGTGTGATTCTGTTGAAATGCCTTCTTTTGCTCCCATAGGTCTCCAAATATTGCCAGGACCAGAAGGAAACCGGACATCTGGAAATGACCTGGTCAACATGGTACGCAATTCGAGGATGAAAGGATGAATGAGTGAGTGAAGGGTGATGCCCAGATTGGAAATACCGTATCTCAACGGTGGCGAATGCTCTCGAAGAAGCAATCATGGTTTTCTGTCCTGCTGCTACACACGCCTAGGGGTGGTGCTTTGTTGAAATCCAAAACATAAAGTTCACCTTTCAAACTTTTAACTTCTTTTGAGTAAGACTTAATCAAGCATGGATTCCTTGTAGAATGCATCAATGCATCTAAATAAGGCCCATCTATTTTTATTTAAAGGCTGAAATTATGACACATGAGAGAAGAATTAAATGTAATTAACAGATCATTGGATTTGAAGTAGTTTTTAATGGTAATAATTTGCAGAAAATAGGATGTGGCTAATAATGTTATAGTGATGGTACATTAGAGTTATCAAAAGTAATTGCTTATCCACTTGAAAGCCAACATTCTTTCAGGTGAATAAGTTTGTTATTCTTGTTTATTTGGATTGCATTTAAAAATGGTTTTTGCTTAGGTAAGAAGTACATACAAAAAATTTCAACAGAACAACTTTTATTACCTTCGACCACGTTACTCGATTTTTCCCCCCCGTGGAGGCAATCACAGCTTCTTTTGTATCCTTTAATATAGCTATACATCTATAAATCTATCCATAGATAAACCTAACCATACACAGTTTATTATTATTTAAAAAAATCCCTGGAAGATGACTAAAAATCTAGTTTTCTACAGATAATTAGAAAGAAAACCTTTAAAAACAATTTCTTAAGTGGATTAAAAAATGTGGCTATGAATGAAAACAAATGCAACTAATAGAATATGTATTATTATTTAGTCCAATTAACCGGGAAGGGCAGCTGGATGAGACTTAGAGCAGGGGTTCAGGGAACAGATCTCAAGTTAGTTTGTCATGACTCTATGCCTTGGTTGCCTCACCTGTAAAATGGGGATACAGAGAGTGTAAACTTTAGGATTCCTGAGACAATCCAGCTAACCTGTTTATCACAATGCTTGGCACACATGAGGAACTAGAACTTTAGAAGTGGGAAAGAGGGCGCCTGGGTGGCTCAGTGGGTTAGGCCACTGCCTTCGGCTAGGGTCATGATCTCAGGGTCCTGGGATCAAGTCCCTCCTCGGGCTCTCTGCTCAGTGGGGAGCCTGCTTCCCTCTCTCTCTCTGCCTGCCTTTCTGCCTACTTGTGATCTCTCTCTGTCAAATAAATAAATAAAATCTTAAAAAAAAAAGAAGTGGGAAAGAAAAACTGACTGGGGAGAAGGAGGATAGCGATACTCTGTGTGTGTGTGTGTGTGTGTGTGTGTGTGCTTGAAGCCCAGAGTTCTTTGGGGGAAAAAAATCTGTCTTTATAATTATCTTGGGCATTGCTTTCAGAAAAGGGTATTTTTAAGCTTAGGAAATATAGCATTGGAAAGCTCATTTACAAATTTGGAACTTGAGATTGAACACTTGATTTAAATACAGTTCTCATTTTTTTTCCCCCAGCAGTGTATTAAAGTAATGGAGGAAACCATAACAGTTTCAAATAACAAAAGACTCAGAATCTAACTGATCGGTCACTACGTCATTGCTTTCCTATGGTTTCAGCTTTCGGCCTCCCAGATGACTCAAGCCATTGGGATGCTTTTTTCTTTGAGGATTCCGTTATTCTTCTTTTGCTTCCATACTTCATTGACATTTGTTGTCTTTGTTCTCTCACCCTTGACAATAAGGCATCTTCTTTTAAAAGACCCAGCTTAGGTGGACGAGGTGGCCAAGTGGTTAAGGCGATGGGCTGCTAAAAGACCCAGGTTTCTCCTTCTAAGCCACCACTCACCAACATAAGAAATTTGGGAAGGCCCAGAAAAAAAAATTTTTTTTTCAGCTGGAACAAGTAGACATCCAAATACACATCTCCACCATGGTTGGGGTCTTCACTACCATGGGCAAAGCCCTAGCTCCTTTAGTATGATCAAATGTGCCATGGGAAGGAAAAGGCTGGGAAGTGCTGACAGAGAGGTGGGAGAAACTTAACCTTCTGGCAAACAGCAGATAGATGTGAAAATAGAACCAGGCAGATATATCCAGTTCCCCATCACCTCTCCTCAAAGGACCTCACGAAAGTCAATATCACCTTGGCTCCTATGACAACCCCTTGACAAAGATAAATAGGTATCAAATATGCTTTTGCTCCTAAGACCTCTGGGCATTGGTACAAAATACAAATGCAAAACTCAGGCCGAATTAATCTCCTGATGTACCACTTAACAAAAAAGCCACAGAATGCAGATTTGCCAGGCCAACCTGCAGGCCTTGCCTCTCTGCAAGGCTGTCAGCACCCTCTAAAAAGGAGGGTTGATAAAATTAAGCAGGCAGTTTCCGTTGACGTTGTCACACCGTATGAAACACCCGTTCTGTTTAGAATACAAATGGGACGGCCAAGTTATAGGGTCTTTGGGGGATGGATGCCAATGAAGAGATTTCTAATCATAGGCTTAGGGTCTCAAAGTTTAAAACTTGGTTGAGCCCACAGCCAGTAAATCAAGGCCATTCTTGAAGAGAAGATTAGACAAACAGCTAGCAACTTTGGGCCATGAAGTTAGGCCATGTACAAAAATCAGTGCTTGTCCTTGCAACCTCTGACTCTGTAAGCTCCTGGGCCTTGGCTCAGCACAGAATGGGCTCCTTCTGTTTGACTGGGGTGTTGTCCTCTCTGGAAGAGGAAAAGAGACTAAAGCAGGTGTCCCTTTGGGGGTCCCTTTTGCCTTTACCAAGTTTAATGGTACCAAAATGGAAAAGACTCAACTGAAGACAAAATCTCAAATTAGGGGCACCTGAGTGGCTCAGTGGGTTAAGCCTTTGCCTTCGGCTCAGGTTCTGGTCTCAGGGTCCTGGGATCGAGCCCCACGTCGCGGCTCCCTGCTTAGCAGGGAGCCTGCTTCCCCCTTTCTCTTTGCCTGCCTCTCTGCCTACTTGTGATCTCTGTCTGTGAAATGAATAAATAAAACCTTCAAAAAAATCTCAAATTATACATGTATGTGAGTTACACACATCCTCCTGCCATAGTTAAAAGAGTTGAGCTCTAAAATCTGATGGTCTGTATTGGTTGGTCTTCTTTTCCTCTGCTTTAAAATAGGGAGGATAAGAGTAAATGCTCCAGTGGGCACATTTAAGAGTGAAAGAAAGCCCTCACCCTAAAGTCAAGCTCACAGCCTAAGACTGGTTACCTACTCTGTACTCTGTATGTATTAATGACTCCTTCCAGCTGTTTTGATTTCATAGTGACTGATATATTCTACATTCCTCTGGAATGTTTACTGTATGGATTCTGTGTTCTATGGGGGTAAAATTCCTCTTCTAGAAGGCAGAAAGTCCATGGAAGGAAAAGAATTGATTACCTCTGCATAACAAGTGGGAAGGCAGCAGAGAGAGACCTTAAAGTCCAGTTTTCTAGGTTTTCTCCAGGTCTCTGAATGTCAGCACTTTCCTTCCAGCAGGAAAGAAGCCCAAGGGGAAAAGAACTGGGAATATGTTCATATTCATGTTACCCAGACCTGTGAGTAAAAAGGGCTTAAAAACCACAGGCAACTTAAATTCTTGGAGAGGAGGTTCTTCTAGCCACTTGAGTTAAATCATTATTTCCAGCTCCTCTTTTGCTGTTTTAGTTATGAACCCAAGTCTCAAAATAATATTCTGACTCTCTCCCAGCATGGTCCTCTGATAGCAAAGGTCACATAAAGGAAACAGATAGGGAGCTGGTGTCCTTGGGGATGAGCCTAGCTGTGCAGTCCACTGGTATGTGACACTAAGCCCTCCCACCCTGCAGCTCGCCACTGAGCTCGGGGCTTCAGCCCACGTGTAGCTGTTCACATCCAGGTACTTGGCTATGCAAGTGGAAAACATTTTTTTGCTTTAGGTTGTTGTCCACACCCGCCCTCCCTGGAAACTATTTTATATTCACAAATGTCATGTGAAGTAGTTGATAAAGGACTGAAAACCCCACCTAAAAATGCGTGAACTATAATCCCAGACCGCTTGGGTTTTCATTTTCTTAGAGAATTAGGAAGCCTCGGGCTATATCCCCTCGCCACCCTCCTTACCCACCTAATTTATTTGGAAAAGCACAATGTGATAGGTCTGGGTCTGACACAAAGCCCTTCTCACATTTTATATTAAAAAAAAAAAAAAGTAAGGTGCACAAATCGTGGTTGTCGGGAGAAGTTTACTGTGGGTGTGTTTTACCTGACCTTGCCTTTCAATGGCATGACTTTTTGGGTCTCTCTTCACAGGTTCGTAAGAAATCCCATCTAAGGGGATGACTTTTGGGGCGGGGGTGTCGTTCCTCTCAAGTCAGTCATGCCTTCTCTGTTCATCTCGTCTGTTCCCCTCTCTTGCTTTCTCTTTAAACTTCACATGAATGAAATTGAATGAATCAATCCACTCTGAAAGCCCATTTCCTAGTCCCCAGTGGGACTCTTCAGGTTTTATTACTTTTCAAGATTCACCCAGGTTTTCACTAACATGAAAAGTAGATCACCTCTGAGCGGCCACTTTCAGGTTTAAAAGACTTAGACCCCAACGCAGAAACTGGCTTCCAACGCTCCCCTTGAAAGGCTACAAGGCCCCAGTGGATGTGTGTTTAGCAGTTTTTATTCTCCTGTGAAAAATGAGGATGTTTATATCTTTGCTGTAATCATAAAAAGACCCAGGTAGAAAATTTTCCATTATAAGTCACTGTTCCTGTCATGTCATTTTAGGGAGGATAAATGAACAGGATCAGATCACAGGCTTATAAATGTGAAATAACTCCTGAGTGATGTGAAACATTACAGCCATCCCACCTTCTGTGTGCAGAACATGTCTCGCCAGACCCTCCCTCCCCCTCCCCAAGAACACTTCCCCCATAGCATCATTCTTCCCTTCATGTCTCTGGGGCTGCTTTGCAAGAAGACTGATACATGCAGTACAGGCATCTGTGATACTCGGCCTCAGAAAGTTCCGGGCCGGGCTGGTCTGGGGGTGGAGGATGTGAATCAGTGCCAAAGCACAGCTCAGCTGCCAGATGTCCAATACTGACAGCTGACGCCTGGGGTTTGCCTCGCAAGGGCTGCTGTCTAATTTCAACAGTAGACACAACAAGGAGAAAGAGAGGTTAATGTTCCTAAACCTGCTTTCATCAACTCTTGTCTTTGCCTCTCCATCCCTCAACAATGCTGAGTCTCTAGCAGGGGGTCAGACAGTTTTAATTGACCTGACTGCCATATTGCCTGATATTCTAAATCACACAGATAGTTTGGTTTAATAAAGGTCAGGTTGGGGGTGCCTGGGTGGCTCAGTGGGTTAAAGCCTCTGCCTTCAGCTCGGGTCATGATCTCAGGGTCCTGGGATCAAGTCCGGCATCAGGCTCTCTGCTCATCGGGAAGCCTGCTTCCTCCTCCCTCTCTGCCTGCCTCTCTGCATACTTGTGATCTCTGACTGTCAAATAAAAAAATAAAATTAAAATTTTTAAAACTTAAAAAAAAAAAAAAGGTCAGGTCAAATTCAGGGGAATGGACCTAACCCAATTACAGCGAGAACAAGGCTTGACATCCTTGGTCAGCGGGTAGGATCCCATCAGAAATAAAATGCCCACACTTATAGTCACTTGCCTAAGGAAAAAGCGGGGTATTACTCAGGATTTCAAATTGAAAAAGGACCTCCCTGACAACAGAGGACATAAACACCAAGTACACATGCATTTGGTTCTGAACAAATTCTAAAATTTGTTATTAGTAGTTATTTCAATATAACTGTACCCTAAAATTTGCACTGATCAGTCTTTTACAAATAAATATTGTCCATCTTCTATGAGCTCTCATTAGTGCCGAGTGCTGACTATCTCTGACTGAATTCCTCCAGCAAATTCCCCACAATTACTCTTAAGTCTGTACAATTTTATTTCCTAGAATTGATTCATCTTCTCTCACTTTAAACAAATCTTTGGTTTCTTAGCTGACACAACTTGGATTACCTCTCAGTAATCTATTGTTACATAACAACCACCCCCCCAAATTTAACATTTTAAAATGACCACCATTTAATTGGTGCATGTTTCTCTGCTTTGGTTCGCCATGGCTCAGCCGGGGAAAGCTTATTTCTTCTCCCTGATTTGAGAGCTAGGTTTGGTGAAGGGGACCCCAATCTGGACTGGAGGATCCAAAATGGCTTCCTTTGCATGCCTGGTTCCTCAGCTAGGAAACTGAGGCCGCTCTCTGAGTCACATAGTCCTTCATCTTCTAAGTGTTCCTTTCCTCCCATGGACTTTCACCCTTCAGAAGGTCACGCTCTCCATCTGGTCTCTCTAGCAGGATAGCCAAGCTTAGTTATGGTGGACCGAGACACTAAGAAAGCAAAGGTAGAGTCCACCAAGACTCTTAAACCCGAGGTCCAGAAGTGGTGTGTCTAACTCCTAACTTCTAACAAGCAAAGCAATTCTCAGGCCAGAGAATGCTCAAGGGAAGACGAAATACTCTCCATTTCTTGGTAGAGGAGCAACATCCACATATTAGAATGAGCAGAATTACTGGCAGCCATCTTGGCAGACAATTAACCACACCTATCACACTACACATCTGTGTAAACACAGAGAGGGGAAGAAACATGTAGGAACATGGTATATCTTAAGTTGTAGGAGCCAAATACTTTTGAAAAGTGATCTATTTAATAAATTGATTTGAAGCCTTTGCTTAACTGTTAGGAATAAGAAATTCAGCTCCATTAAAGAACATAACGTGATGAATAAAAATTTAAAGACATGAAATATTTATTTTCTCAGAGTGTGGAAGAGAGATTAAACATAAAATTTAAAAAAAAAACACACAACAAAGTCATAAAGGTAAACTGACTGGCTTGACAGATCTCACCAAATAGGAACTTTAGACGTGAACATCAAAACCTTGTGTTCTGCCTCTGTTTAACATGAAGGAATATACCAAAGGATATTGTTCCCACCCTCAAACTGAAGGGGGGAAATCCAGATAACTTATAATATCATAACCTTTCTAGACCTTATCAGAGAACAGAGGTTACACAACAATCAAATAACTGAATTGCAAAAATGAACTGAATTGCAAAAAGCTTCTCTAAGGAGAGAGGGAAGAACCATTTCACTTAGGAGAGACAAGGGAAGGCCTTCCTTAATAGCCACCATAATAGCAGGTAAGAAAAGAAACAATCAAAATTTCAGCAAGTTTCTAAAAGCCAATTATGGGCTAACATGACCCATTAAAATACACGGGAGCCCAAGACCTGAGAAGAATCCACTCATGGGCAGCCTCTTTCCCATGGACCACTATTGGTGTTCATAGGAGTCACAGGGGTCTCCCAGGGACCCCAGAGAGTCCCCTTCAGCATGAAGCCACACCCACTTTCTTGGAAACTTCCTTTCTCCAAAGCAAAGGTCCTAAGTCACTGGGACAGGGGCAGGGGCAGGCATCGTTTCTGTCCCAAAGGTTCAAACAAAGATGGACTATCTCTGAGAGAGAAACAAAGCAAAGGGCATCTGCTACTGAAGGGACAAAGCAAAGGTGAACCTCTGCTGAGTGAGGGGTAAAAGAAGGAGGGGTAAAAGCTCCTGAAATAGGAGCAAAATGGTCCACAGCTGCAAGAGGGGGCTACCATGCCTGGCCCCAGCCTCTGGCAATAGCTGAGGAAATGCTGCTGAGGAAGAAATAGAAGCAAAACCCCTCCTCCCCAAGGACCCTCCCCTTCCACAGATACAAGGTTAAGCTTGGATGTTGCAGTGGAGGGGCAGGAATGCTCACAAAACCCCATCCCCAAATGGCAGACATGCCCACTGAGGCTGGCACAGGGGAACGGGGAGCGCCTGCCCACCACGAGTCTTGCACCAAGTAACAAGCAATAGCAGTTTATCATTGGGAGGGGGACAAGAGCATAAAAGAGAACTCTTACCTGATGATGTCACCACGCAAGACCTACTGCAAGCTTGGGCCGGAGCAGGAGCACTGAGAAAACCCTGCAGCACTGTGGGACCTACACAGAGCACTAGTTTAAATTCATTGAAGGAACTTAAAGTTTGTGTGCCCTTAAGGCAGTCAACAACAGCAAAGCCAACCTGCTTGATTACCAACTGGACTGACTTGACTGCCTAAGCTAATCCTCTGAAAGAGAAACAGGTGTGCTTGGTGAAGGCTATGTATACTAGTTACCGCAATCTTTACAGTTACACATAAACAATGACTAATATTCAAACAAGAATGTAAGACAAGAGAGGTGGAGGGAGAGAGAGAAAGAAGGAGAGAGGGAAGGAAGAAGGAATGAAGGAATGAAGGAAGGGATAAATTAGTCAATAAAACCAAATCCAGAGATTAGACTGATGGGAGAATTACCAGACAGGGAATTTTGAAAACTACGGTGACTATGTTGAAATATCTAATGGAAAAGGTAGACAATATGTTTGGGCAGATGGGAAAGTATAAAAACAATCAAATGGGGATGCCAGGAGCACAGGAGATTAAACAACATAATATTGGAAAAGAAAAGTTCCATGAACTTATCAGCAGATGTGACGCGGAAGATAAAAAATTCAGTGGGGCCACCTGGGTGGTCAGTTAAGTGTCTGATTCTTGATTTTGGCTCAGGTCATGATATCAGGGTCATGAGACTGAGCCCCACATCAGACTGCGCTCAACGCAGATCACAGAGTCTGCTTAAGATTTTCTCTCCCTCTCCTTCTGCCCCTCCCCCACTCCACTTGTTCTCTCTCTCTCTCTGTCTCTCTCCAAGATAAATAAAATCTTAAGAAAAGTAAAGATAGAAAATATTTGAACCATGCTATCAATGACCTCGACCTAATAACCATTTAAAGAACACATCCAACAGTAACAGAATACACATTATAATTTAAATATATTATCCACAAAGGTAAAACTCATTTTGTGCCACAAAATAAACTTTAAACCTTTACAACAACTGAAATCATTGGGCACCTGGGTGGCTCAGATGGTTAAGCCTCTGCCTTCAGCTCAGGTCATGATCTCTAAGTCCTGGGATGGAGCCCCACGTCAGACTCCCAACTCCTTGGGGGGGGGGTCTAGTTCTCCCTCTCCTTCTGCCTCTTTCCCTGCTTGTGCTCTCTCTCTCTCTCTCTCTCTCAAGTGAATAAATAAAATCTTAAAAAAAACCCTGAAATCATATAAAATAGGTCCTCCAAACTACGTAGGAATTAAACTAGAAATAAATAACAGAAAGATAATTTATCTATGAGTCCAAGAAAAAGTAACAGGGAAAATTGGGAAACTGAATTGAATTGAATGAAAATGAAAATGCAACTTATCAACATTTGCGGGATGCAAATAAAGCAGTACTTTAGAAGGATATTTGTAGCAGTAAATGTTTGTAGAAAATTATAAAGATTCAAAACAATGGTCTAGGCCTCACTCTTAGAAACTTGAAAAAGAGCAAATTAAACTCAAAGTAAGCAGAAGAAAAGAATAATAAAAATAAGAGATAGATTTTTTTTTTAAATAAAGGGGATTAAGAGTACACTTACCATGATGGAGGCCCCTGCATGGTGTAGTCGGTGAAGCTTCCAACTGTTGGTCTCGGCTCAGGTCATGACTTCAGGGGCTTGAGATCAAGCCCCACATTAGGGTTGAGCTCAGCAAGGAATCTACTAGAGTTTTTCTCTCCCTCTTCCTCCATCCCTCCCCATGCCCATTTGCTCTCTCTGTCTCTCCCTCAAAAAATAAATAAATCTGTAAAAAAAAAAAAGAGTATACTTATCATGATGAACACTGAAAGATATATAGAATTTTTGAATTATTATATTGTACACCTGAAACTAATATAACACTATATTTTAGTTCTACTTCAATATAAGAAATTTCTAGATAAAAGAAAACAATTTTTAAAAAACAAAAATCAAAATAAAGGAAAACAGATAATCAATCAAAAACTCAATGAAACCAAGAACTGTTTTAAGGGATCAAAGCAATTACTGATCAAGAAATGTAGAAAGAAGTTTTAACTTACCAATATTAAAGCCAAAAAATTGCTTATCACTACATACTCTATAGACTTGAAAAAGCTAAGGGAATTTAAAAAGTTTATGTTAAGAAATTTGATAACCTATATGAAATGGACATTTTTTTTGAAAGACACCACTACCAAAGCTCATTCAAAAAGAACCAGCAAGGAAACTCATTTCATAATTTAAAATATTCCCCCACAGAAAGCAGCAGGCCCAAATGACTGCCTCAACAAATTCTACCAAACAATAAAAATTAATAGTATTAATACCAATCAGTCCTGTGTCAACAGCTCTCAGAGCCCCATATGCAGCCTCAGTTTCCTTTGCAAAATTCATTCCCCATTTTCACCCCTTCAGTAAAATATCTTCATATGGATACCCTGTCCTCCCTTTATGTGCTTCAGATAAGCCTATCATTTTTACCTGACAGATAATCGCACTCTTGATTCATCTGCAACTTTCACTCTTACTCTCTTGTTATGTTGGCAAATGAGACCACAGTTCCCGCAGCTTCAAAAACTGTCGAAGCACCTCCATCCTTTTCTAATCAATCACCAATCCTATTGATCCTTCTTGAACATTCTTCATCTTTATTTGCTTCCCTTTCCAATCAAGCCTCCAACTCTGCCACCCTCCCGCTCAGAGAACTCCACCTGTAATAGTTTCAAATTACGTCCCTTTATTTGTGTGTCTCCAAGTATAACACTACTCAGAACACAAAAATTTTCTATTTTGTCTTCATGGTGTATCCACATTTATTCCCTAACCATAGTCTAGTAAAAATCTTTATTCCTATTCTTCTACCCCTACTTAGTTTTTTTTTTTTAAGATTTTATTTATTTACTTGACAGACAGAGATCACAAGTAAGCAGAGAGGCAGGCAGAGAGAGAGGGAGAAGCAGGCTCCCCACTGAGCAGAGAGCCCGACACAGGGCTTGATCCCAGGACCCTGGGATCATGACTTGAGCCGAAGGCAGAGGCCTAACCCACTGAGCCACCCAGGTGCTTCTACCCATACTTTGTTTAACTCAAGAATATTTTCTCTGTGTAAGATACTGTTTTACAGGTTGACAACCAAAGAGAAACTTAGAGCACTTAACTCTAAAGAAAGAGACATATTTAAAAACAACTATAATGAAATCTAGGAGGTGATAAAAAAGTAATATGAATAGATCCCTGAGCGACAAAAATGAGAGGTAATCATATCTGTATTAAAATCCATATATATATTAGGAAAATATATAAATAGGAAGTGACATCTAAGAGTAAATGATAAAGCAGTGGTATGACCAGAGAGAGTGACATGGGCAGAAGGGTGGGGGCATGACTGTCTGTGACATATCTGGACCAGAAAGACTCCAGTGTACATCCTCAAGTTCCTTCTTGTACACCTGCTAAGCACATGTTACCTGTCCTCCCAGGCCCACCTACACACCTCTTTCATGCCCTAATTCTAATGCCTGTTGATTTCCACCTCCTTCTATAATCTCTTATGGATGGCTTATTTGCCTTCTATTTTTTTTTATATTTTATTTATTTATTTGACAGACAGAGATCACAAGCAGGCAGAGAGGCAGGCAGAGAGAGGAGGAAGCAGGCTCCATGCTGAGCAGAGACCCCGATGCGGGGCTCGATCCCAGGACCCTGGGATCATGACCTGAGCCAAAGGCAGAGGCTTTAACCCACTGAGCCACCCAGATGCCCCTTGCCTTCTATTTTTTTTAAGGATTTGGCCATATACTATTTTAAACATAAACTGTGCTGCTGCAGGAGTGGTGCCGTTGGCATTCCTTATCAGATTATGAGGTTCTGAAGGTCAAGAAGAATGATCGACAGTTCTCCTCCTCCCTCCCTGCTTTCTCTTCCTTGTCTGCCTTCCTCTCTTCTTTTTTTCTTCCTCATTGCCATGTACACAAAAACTCCCCAAAAGTTGTTTTATTTTTTTCTAAGATTTTATTTGTTTATTTGACAGAGAGAGAGAGATCACAAGTAGGCAGAGCAGCAGGCAAAGAGAGAGGGGGCAGCAGCTCCCCGCTAAGCAGAGAGCCCAATGCGGGGCTCGATCCCAGGACTCTGGGATCATGACCTGAGCCGGAGGCAGAGGCTTAAAGCATTGAGCCACCCTTGCGTGCCCTTCCCCCACCTTTTTTTTTTTTTTTTAAGATTTTATTTACCCATTTGACAGACAGAGATCACAAGCAGGCAGAGAGGCAGGCAGAGAGAGAGGGGGAAGCAGGCTCCCCACTGAGCAGAGAGCCCGACGCGGGGCTCAATCCCAGGACCCCGGGATCATGACCTGAGCCGAAGGCAGAGGCTTTAACCCACTGAGCCACCCAGGCACCCCCACCCTTTTTTTTGTTGTTGTTGTTGATGAGGAACTTGAAGCCCACAGAGGTAATGTAATTGATCCAATTTGAGATAAAGCTATGAGCAGAAGGCTGATCTTCTGATTCTTGGTCATAAATTTCATTGTATTCCCCACTGTCTCTGAAGAACCAACTCTGTCCTCTTTCTGAGGGTGATGATCAAATTGTCCTCATTTCTGTGATCCTTAGACACACGGCACCTACCTGTAGGAAGACAACATCACGTGACCTTCTTTAGGCATCGAGTGGTCTCCTTCCTGACTTGCCAGGCTATCTTTACCAAAGCAAATTCTGAGTGTGGAGAAAAAAACCCACATCGGAAGAACTGCTAAAGTCACTCCCGCTTGAAAAGAAAAGAACAGAGGTCTAAATCTATGGGGAGAACTTGACGGAAGAAAGTCTATCTTCAGTGTTACGCATGCAGCTCCGAAGTCGCACAGGGAGGCTAAGAACAGGTTGAAACTCCTCCAACATGTCCCATGGCTCTGAGCAGGCCAAGCCAAAGCGACAAGGGTGTCCTTCACAAGGCACTGAAGTGACTTTGATTTGCTGGAGCAGGTGGGGGCAATGGAAGCAGATGGAAATAAGGCCACGGGACTGAGGTGTTCTGCTTTGTTTTGTTTTTTACACGTTTCTGTTTGCCCTCATGAAGTATCTTGCACGTAGAGCCCCAGGTTGCCTCCTTGTTTCTTAATCCTGAGAAGTGAGACATTCGGGACTTTATATCCCTAGATCTTCCTGTAAACCACCGGACTTTCTTTTTCTTTTGCCCCCTTTGATGCATTGTCTAATAGATCTCGATTCCCAAGGACTTTTCTCCTTGTGAAATTATTTATTTATTTTTCCGGACAGCTCATTGCCTAATGCCTCAAAAGTCTACAATTTCTCAACACTATTTCCTTTTTGGTCCACGGGTGGTTGAGAAGGTTTCTTTTAAGGTCTCCCTTTACAAGAAGAGCTAGAAATAGTAAAATACCTAGGGTATTTTTTTTTAAACTAAAGTAAATACGCCCTGGGGGACGTAGGTATTGATCCATTGTCTTCTTTAGGCGTGATGCGATTTCACAGACACTGATTGAACAGAAAGATCACCAATAAGAAGACCAATAAGGTCTTGGTTGTTTGCTCTAAAGGAAAGATGAAAAGGAGTGAGATATTGAAAAGGTAGATGTATAAGATTTCTATAAGTGTTGGCTTTGGACATTGTTTTTGCACTGCAGTATGAATCTATTTATAGGCCTTGTGCTATAGGATACTGATTTTCAAATAAAATACTGAAGACGATTTCTGAACACTTCTCCCATGAGTAGCCACAAAGCTCTCATACCATCTTGAGCAACAGGTAAAGGGTGTAACCTTAGTAAAGCTCCACAGATCTCAGTCTGTAGGAATAAAGACCTACAATGTATTTAGGAGCAAGAGTGGTGATCAGTTAAGTATTACACTTTTAAATCCCCGCTGAGATGGATATTGAACCAGATTTAGACCAAATGAAGAACAAGGTCTCAAAAGAGTGTCCAGTTTAGCTAACTACCTCTGATAGCACCAACGATTGGAAACATATTTGCCTACAGAAAATCCACTATCTTCTTCTCTCATTGGAAAATTTCTATGGCTGAACTTCAGTGTCCCTGTAATTTTCCCATTTTTGTTTTAGAATACACAGTAAAAGAATTAGCTTTATCCCACTCTCTGCTCATAAATGAGTTTATCTTGCATGTCAGATTTTGGGCTTTGAGGTTTCAAGTTTCTTAAATTCGGAAGCTCTGAAAAATAAATATTTGTTATTCCTAAGGATTATTAACAGAAGATATCATACAATTCAGTGAAGTGTTCAGGTTATGTAGATACACAGATCTGCTTCAAATATATACAGAGTTACCTGAAAATCTTGAGAAAGTGCCACATCCTAAGTGTGTTTTTTCAACAAGGATTACTTATAGTGCTAAAATCATGTCACCATTATGAGAATTACCCCAAATCACCAATTTAGATGATCAGTAACTAACACATAGTAAGCACTCAACTGATTACAGCTAATTTTAGTTAAACACAGCATAATTAGAGGATAGTTGGATCAAGCTTCCAAGGTGTCTCTTCATTCCTAACCATTTTTAAAATAATACAATAAACCCCATTCCCCTGATGTTAATATACCATACCAAGATAAATACTGAAAGCAGAAATACCATCTTGAGATTTATATAAAGACATTAAGCTATCATTAATCAATAATATGTAAAGAACATTTACAGCTACCAACCCTGGATTTTTATAGATATAATGTGAAATTACAAGCTATTGATTTAAGCAAAATGCACTCAATATAACCTCCCTTTATAGCCTTGGTCTAAATTACACCACTTTACAGTAGATTTATGATCTCTGAATAACTCCCCTGGAAGGAGTGATTGGTTTCTTGGTGTCCCTGCAGATTGAAGTAATTAGTTTTGTTCAACAGCACGGTGTTTCTAGTGTCATTTAGAAAAGCTGTGTCTGTGAATCCTATATGCACAAATATTGTCCGTCACCTTTCTGTGATGTGAAGTTGGAAGATACAGCCAACACAACACACAACAGAATCAAAATTCCAAATAACCTCATCAGACCAGAACAGTGACATTTAAAAAGTCAAATGTAGAAGTCCAACATTTTGAATTTAAAATAATGACTATACCGATGTGGGATGATAGGAATACCACAGTTATCCAAGACGATAGTGCCCCCCATCTCTACCCAAAGTGTACATCATCATTTCCCCTCCTTCCTCCTGGTTTCCTGCTAGAAACCTCCGTCCAAATAAATAAATGATTAATAATGGGAAAATAACTATATAGTTGAAGGAAGCCAGAACACAAAGCAAGTATCTGTTTTGACTCCTCTACTCTCTACCCTCTGTTAATGACATCAGCAACGACACACATCTTCACCATCACTACTCTCAGTTCCATCTGCCCAAATGTCAATTTCAGGTCCAACCCTCATTCTTTGGGGGTTCCTACTGTCTACCATATTCTGTCCCCACTGCCTCCCCTTTTAAGAGATCTTTGTTGTACCTCATTCTTCTAAAATGCACACAGGATGCTAGCATCCTCATGAGACCATGAGACCATGACCTGAGTCAAAGGCAGAGGCTTAACACACTGAGCTACCCAGGCACTCCAACAGGAGGCCCTTTATCTTCCTTTATAGCAATTTATCCCCACACTCAGTTATGTTGAACCATTTACATATTTTCCACAACATCCCAAGCTTTCTCAAGTCAGTGACTTTTGCATATTCCTAACTTTGTTTAGAATTACCCTCATTTCATATGTATATATGTATATATATATATATATATATATATATATATATATATTTTACTTTTTCATGCTTCAAATCTAAAGGCAGACATCAAATCTGTATAGGAAAATTAGCTGATCTATTCTCCATTTCCTTTGTAATTTTATATGCTTGTTTTGTAAGTATTAATTTGTATGCATTTTTCTCAAACAATGGTGAACATTTTGAGTTCTATATCACAATGGGGTATCCCCAGCTTCTATGGAATGACTAACATATTGAGACATCTAATAAAGAATTGAAAAATTAATGCAGTAACTGACAGGATGTACACGTCTGATCATTTGGATAAAGTGATTCTTCAAGCTGGATTGAAGACCAGATAATTTCTATCATCCATCAGATAATTTCCACACTCTAATCCTATGGGGTAATTACATTCATTCTGAGTAAACAAAACAAGACTCAGATATAATTTGTTTGAAGAATTGTTTATGACCAGGTGTTTAATATGCTTTTCTTTTGGCATCTGATTTTTCCCCCTTAAATTCTACAATGAGAAGCATGCATTTAACTCCCACATTGGAAAGCCTTGACCTAGTTTTAAGGAAATCCTAGAAAAATCTACAGTCATTAATTCTAGAGCCGATGTTTCAGAGAGAAAAATTGATCAGTATGTGTATTCACTGTCACAAAACTGAAGGCCTGCTTCCAAGATAGGAATGTAAATGGCCACAGTTTCACCCACAACTTATTCCCATTCTTGATCAAATAATTGCTAGAGAAATACTATTTTTAATTGAACAAGTGATTCATGCTTCTAGAGTACAGAACATGCATTCCACGGAGTACAAATAACCAGCTGGTGATAGCTCTGAAAGTATGCCGGTTAGAACCTCTCTATCAGAGCTGGGTGTCCTAGTCCTGAAATGACATCATGCTTATTCAACTGTTCTGAAACAAATTTCTAGAAAATTCTCTGAAAGGTACCTAAATTGATTTGCTGTTGGAAAAACTCTTTCTTTGGGGGCCTTATAATTTTAATCCCCTAAATGGGAATTTCCCAAGAAATAGGTTATCTCATCAACGCAGCAAAACCATTGGATTGGTTGGTTTCCAAGGATACTGAAGGGAAAGTTGACTCTTTCTAAAATGAAGCTTTTGCCTAAAAATAATAGAAGCTGAGAGAGGTGAGGAAGTCCTCAATTAATTGCCTTCAACACAGCAGCCCATTTAGGAAGTGAGGCTGTCGGATTATAAATTGTCTAAGGTCCCTGATATTTCGTAATTTTAGGTTTAAATATCAACTTACGCTATAACTTGTTCTATGGTCCTCTGAGGAAGCTCCTCTTTGAAAAACACTAAATAGGGTGAACCGACTGGGGAAGAGGGATTTAAAACAGGAGCAATAAAGGAGTGACACAAACTTATTTGCAAATTCTATTGCTACTCACCCTGAGGTGTGTTTTTGCCTACTTGAACCCTGTCCGACTAGTGGGTCCTAGAACTGTCTGAACCACACTCTGAGGGAAGACTCACAAAATATAATTGAAGAATAAACTTTCTGCCCAGGCCAATTGGGTAAATTGCCTTTGTGCTTTTCCATGACTTGCTTTTGCCAGATGGAATACTTGGCACTTAAGACGGTGGCATTGGACCAGATTTGGGAGCAATGGGATTTTTGAAAATGATTTATTTTTTCCCTCCACAGACAGTTACTTTGGCACAGATGGTTTCTCTGAATGATGAGCCCAGAGTCTTTTCCATCATATTTTGCCACTGTAAAAAATCTATCTGCTGCAGTTTCTTTGACTTTTTGCTCTGTGAGTTCAAGAGAATGTGTAAGAAGGTTCAGAATGAAGACCAAAGTTTGGCACCTAACATGTGTAAAGCCAAGGCCTTTGGAGGTGGCTCTGGGACTGCCATGAGCTGAAATGCTTCTTTTCCTTCCCCTCTGATCCTACCATGAAATTCCATCTTCAATCAATAATGTTAATAAGGGGAAATCAACTAGAGAAGAATGGAAAATTATAGAGGTCTTTCTCTAGACTATGACACACACTCAGATTGTGTTATGTGAATGCTTAGTACTTACTGTCAACTTTCCCAGAAGAGATGAAGACCTAATTAGGAATGCCATGTTAATGTGGAAGTAGGAATTAGGGTAAAAGAAGTTCTTGTATGAAAACTCAGATGTGATAAGGAAGCAAGCAATATCTCAAGGGCTGCCTGGTGTCTATGAAAAGAAACCTGCCTTTGGAAAAGAAACAATGTATCTTGAGAAACAATTGCATGCCGTAAATGGAAATCTCTATAAAACCCTAAGACTCTGCAGATCCCTATGTCCAGGTATGGACAGGTAAAATGAGAATTAGGAAGATTCAGTAAATTGCCCAAAAGTGATCCGCTAGTTTTCAGGAAAGACAAAAGATGAACCACAAGTTTCTTTATTCCAGATGCCCCCCGTTCACTTAAATCATACGTGGGCTACAGCAATCCATGGCATTTTGGTGGGGAGCCAAGGTGGTAGTGATGCATTCCTTGACATCATTAACAGAGTAGAAAATACAGAATGATATGCCCGGCATAGGGAACTCCCTCAGGGAGCTATGCTAATGGAGAAAATGTCAATGATAACTACAGAATGTGATGACACCACATGAAATCCAGCCAGAATTTGAGCCCATCACAGCAAAATGGAGCACCAGGAGCCATCCAATTACATTGAGCAGATACGGCAGGAAAACATGAGCATGGTGGCTAATTACAGTTAATAATTTACTTTTCTCTGTCATAACTGTGACAGTTATAAATCACTTTACGATATGGGATCTTTAAAGGAGTATGAATGCATCAATAATTTTCTGTATTTGTACATTGTGTATTTTGGATACTTCAAGTGAGACTGAGAAAGCTTCTATTAAGAAAAAAGGAATGACTTTATCAGAAAAATGTGAATGTGTGTGTGTGTGTGTGTGTGTGTGTGTGTACCTTCTTGCACCAGCCACATCAAATAAAAATTGCACCTGGGGGGCACCTGGGTGGCTCAGTTGGTTAACCAACTGTCTTCAGCTCAGGTCATGATCTCAGGGTCCTGGCACTGAGCCATGCATTGGGTTCCTTGCTCAGTGGGGAGCCTCTTCTCCCTCTTCTGCTCCTCCTGCTTGTGCGCTCTCTCTCTCTCTCTGTCAAATAAATAAATAAAACCTTTTTAAAAATTGCACCAAGAATTGGCTTTTCTCCGGGAGTTTGATGGTCTTGATTCATCTGTAATTTTTGAAAAGCCATTTTTCTTCATTGGAAGTCAGTTTCCTTGGGATTGTGCTGAAATGATGGCGTCAGACCTAAATGTCCTCATTTGTAAACTGGGAGTACACAGGGGAAAATATTGACAAATAAATGAGATAATGCACTTAGTACAATTTCTGTGTTGTAATGTCAAGTTAATATTCACGACTATTATTTTTATTTCAAATCTGATGAGACAGTTGAACCAGATGTCCCCTAAGCCTTCTTCTAGCCCCCATGATCTTTGTTGTTTATATCATGGTCCCTTGATCCATTTTTTTAAATCTGCATATTCCTTCTATACTATTTACATAAACAGACCTTTATGTCTTATCATTATTTACACCCCCACCCTCCCATCCCAGGTGTGGAAAAATATATGCTTTTTAATCATTTGTTTACTGGTAAGTTTGTAAAATATATTAAAATTCACATCCACTTTTATTTTATTTTTTTTAAAAGATTTTATTTATTTATTTGAGAGAGAGGCAGTGAGAGAGCATGAGCGAGGAGAAGGTCAGAGGGAGAAGCAGACTCCCCATGGAGCTGGGAGCCCGATGCGGGACTCAATCCTGGGTCTCCGGGATCCTGACCTGAGCCGAAGGCAGTCGTCCAACCAACTGAGCCACCCAGGCATCCCTCACATCCACTTTTAATCAGGGAGTCATAAAATCCAGAAAGGACCAGGGGAAATGAGATAAAGCAACCTAAAATCTCAAAATAATTATTTGCAAATATTAATCATGTTTGGGACAGATATTATGTCTTTCCAAACTTTTGTTATGTATATAATAAGCCAAGTGTATATAAAAATATTCAAATAATATTTATGAAATGGCTTCTTTTTATCAAAATAGTCATTTCTTTATTATTTTAGCTTAAAATATGGCTCAACAGTGGTAAATAAGGTGTAAATGTGAATGTCACTTTGTTATTTTAAAATTTCATTGGGTTCACAGCGAAGTACATATTAAAAGGTAACAAATTGGAAAAGAAAAAAAATTAGTGTCTCAAATCTCTCCATAGAGTAACTTAAATTCAAATATATATCAAAAACTAAATTATGTATTTAACAATGAAAACTAGATGGAAACATAACTGAATATTTATTAAAGGGAAGTAGATTTCTAAATGGACAAGTAAGTGAAAAAAATCATAAAAAGAAAAAATATATTTCATTAGGTTACCATGTAAAAATGTAAACTTTATGCAGGTTAAAAAGTATAACAAAATGCAAAGGCAAAGAGCTGAGAAGAAACTGCTTTTACAAAATAAGATGAGAAAAGAGCTGAAAGACCTTATTAAAAGTAGAATACTTGTCAAGGAAAACAATTCACTGATAGATAAGTGGACAAAAATATGAAAAGAAATTTACAAGAGAAGACATACAACTCTTAAACAAACATGATAAAAATCTTCAATATGGAACAAGCAAAATAAAATATCCCACTTTTTTGGTTTTTTTTTTGTCTTTAGATGTCATAACCTACTATTGGTGCTTGAAATTACTAACAGGAATTTGTAAGTAAATAGCAAAATAGATAAAAAAAGACTTTAGGGTGCTCTTTCTTTGACCAAATAACTGCAATTCTGTAAATATGCTTTAAGAAAATAGTCTGAAATACAAATGTTTTATGCGCAAAACTGTTGTTTCTTTTGATAAGAAGTGAAAGTCTCTCCATGGCACAATACTGATGGTGAAATGTTACATAACCTTTAAAAATGATGATAGTATAGAATATGTGTGAACCAGAAATAAAGTGTATGATATATTAAATAAAAATACAGGATCCTGGAACAACAGAACACCCATATGCAAAAAAACAAACCTACACATAAACTGTATATGCTCCATAAGCAATTTACTCCAAAAGGATCATAGAACTACATTTAGGTCATAGACCTTAAAATCCAAAACTATGAAACACTTAGGATATGACATAGGAAAAAATCTAGATGATCTTGGGTTTGGCAATACCTTTTTGATACAACACCAAAAATACAAGCCGTCAAAGAAAGAATTAATTGTGAAATTCATTGAAACTACGATCCTCTGCTCTGCAAAGACACTGTCAAGGAATTGAAAGAGACAAGCCACAGACTGGGGGAAAATACGTGGCAAAAGACATACCTGATTAAGATCTGTTATTAAAAAAATATACAACGAATTATTAAAACTCAACAGGAAGAAAACAACCAAATTAATATGACTAAAGACCTTAAGAAACTTTGCCAAGGGAGACATAAGATGGACATAGTGTATGAGAAGATGCTCCACATCATATGTCTCTAGGAAATTCAAATTCAAATGAAAACAATGAGATACCACTACATGGCGGTCATAATGACCAAAATCTGACAACACCAAATGCTGGTGAGGATGTAGAGCTACAGGAACTCTCATTCATTGCTGGTGGGAATGCAAAATGGTGTGGCCACTTTGAAATACAGTGTGATGGTTTAAAAACAAAACAAAACAAAACAAAACAAAAACAAACAAAAAAAACTTAACATACCTTTACCATGCAATCCAGGAATTGCACTCCTTGGTCTTAATCCAAATATGTCAAAAATTTATGTCCACCCAAAACCCTACGCACGGATGCTGGTAATAGCTTCATTCATAATTGCTGAAACTTGGGAATGATCTAGAAGTTTTCCAATAGGTGAATGGATAAACAAACAGTGGTACATCAAGACTCTACATCCAGTAATAGAATATCGTTCATCACTAAAAAAGGTAACCTGTCAAGCCATGAAAAGTCTTGGAAAGCGAGAAAGCTTAAATGTATATTACTAAATGAAAGAAGCCAATCTGGGAAGACTAGGTACTCTATGATTCCCACTACATGACATGAACAAAAAGCAAAACTATGGAGACAGTAAAAGGATTAGGGGTGTAGGGGTGGATCAAGGGGTGTAGCACAGAGAATTTTTAGGACAGTGAAACTATTCAGTATGATTGATTATATAATGATGGATATGTGTCATACATTTGTCTAGAATGCAACACCAAGCATGAACCCTAATGTAAACTATGGACTTTGGGTGATTATGGTATATCTGTGTAGACTGAACAATTGTAACATATGTGCCACTCTGGTGGGGGCTGATAATAAGGGAGGTTGTGAACATGTGAGAGCAGGGGGTTTGTTGGAAATCTTTGTACCTTTTGCCCATTTTGCTGTGAACTTAAAACTGCTTTAAAAAGATAACGATTGGGGCTCCTGGGTGGCTCAGTGGGTTAAAGCCTCTGCCTTTGGCTCAGGTCATGATCCCAGGGTCTTGGGATTGAGGCCACGTCAGGCTCGCTGCTCAGTGGGGGAGTCTGCTTCTCCCTCTCCCTCTGCTCCTTTCCCTTGCTCACACCTCAAATAAATAAAATCTTTTAAAAAAAAAGAAAAAGATTATATAATATATATATAGCTAATTGTATACATCATATTTATGACTATTTAAAATGCATATTAAAAATACTGGAAGGACAATATATAATATCTATTATGTTAGAATCCTATGATTGTGTATTTTTAACTTCCTCCAATTTCATTAATATTGCTCTACTATATCATGTGTTTAAAACAGATGAACCAATGAGCAAATTAATAAAACTGCACAAAGGTGAAAATACATGTGTCTGAAAGTTCAAAGATTTAAGCATCTTCAAAAGAAACAAACCTAAATATTCAGCTGATGGGCACCTAACTTCTCTTGTGTTTTCTCTTCACCAATGCCGTGCAGTAGTCCCTGCAGAAGTGAGGAATATTTCTCACTTCCCACCCCCCTCAGTCACCAAGCCTTGTTTACCTCATGAAGCTTTTTGAAAAATCACCTATTCAACTTCTTAAGGGGTTTTATGTAGGGGTCTGACATAACTCAGCAGAGGGAACTAATGTCTCAGAGATGTACATGGATGGCGGCCCACCAGCCCTGCTTCTCTCTGAGCTGCTAATGCAAAAACGTCCCTTCCTCTCCAGATAAAAACACTCATTCAAAAAATGTTTGGTAGTCCCACCCACTGGTTTATCATTAAAAGTACCTGTTAACAGAGTGACCAACCCTCTTGGTCTGACAGGGACTGTTATAAAACTGGGACCAGTCCTAGGTAAATTGAAATAAATTAGCCACCCTACCTTCTAGGTACAAGGCACTGTTTTAAGACATTTACGTGTACTGTATTATTTAATCTCCCACATTGGAATCCAGTGGCGATCCTCAATACACATGGGGTCAGAATTAACAGGTTATCACGGTATGGAAGATCTTGAGGTTACGTACCTACCAGGGAGCTGAGGGGGGAAGAATCATATACATGACCCTTCCTCCTTTCCTCGTTCATCCTTTCCTTCCTTCCTCTCTTCCTTTAGTAACTAAAATCAATTGGGCATTTCTTATGGGGCTCACACCATTCTAGGCAAATTTTGTGTCTATGTATATACTTTTTATTGAGTTAATTTTTTCTAACTCTAACACAAATTTCATGCTTATTATAGAAAAATTAAAATACAGAAAAGCATAAGGAAGAAAATGGAGGTCACAACAAACTCTCTCTTAGCTCAGGGACGCTGTTCCCAAGCCTGGCTCGTTCTCACTCTCTAGGTCTCAGACAGGTCATTGCTCCATAGAAGAAGACTTTCCTGTCAACCAAACCCCAAGACGACCCCTCTCAATGATGTCTTTCTGTCCCTTCATCCTATATGAAGTGAAATAATTGGAGCGAAGTTATGGACTTTCCAAAATTTTCCTGACAAAACCGAACTATGTTTCATAAAGTTTACACCAATTTATGTCTCTGCAAAATGTATATAATGTAGTCTTGCTCACTTTATCCTCTGGAATTGCAAATATTCCATTTTTAAAATAAATTTTTGAATGTGTTAGTCACTAGAGTAAAAAAATAACAATATTCTTTAAGATTTAGCATAAGATATAGGTCTAAAAATCTTTTGTGATTGCCTCCTACTCAAAAATAATTTCATAGTATAATTCCCCAGTTCACATATTCATTTTATCCCATATTCTGATGCTTTGCCATTCTCTTTATGTTGTTTAATCTGCTTGTCTTTTTTCCCAATTAGACTAAAAGCCTCATAAGGCCAGTTTGGTACGATTCAATCCACCTAATAGTTATTACATTCTTTCTCTGCAGAAGGGGTGGTAAGAAGCACCAAGTAGGAGAAAAACCAAAACACTATCAGAGGAGAGGTAAAACTTGCACAATTATCAATGACAAAAGGCAAATATGTCACGTATTCCCTTATACAATAAATAATGGATAATTACTGATAAGTAATACATAAGAGAATGAAATTTCAAACTAATGTATAGCAACCCAGGAGAGGAAGAATTTAATCATGGCCAGGGCGACCATAGAAATACTTATGAATCAGATGATCTGAACTAAGGGTTGATGAATCAGTCAGTAAGGTGGACACAGGTGGGGAGAGAGTGCCATTAACATAGGAACCGAGGTCACAGGCAAAAAGATGTAACATGCCCATTGTGGCTAAATTAGAAGGGTTCTTGTGATTGTAGGCCAAGCAATTACAGAGAGTCCCGAATGGCATGCTGAGTTAGGACTTTATTTTATGATCCTTGATTGCTTCTTAAAAGTTTTGCAAAACAGTAGAGAGAGGATTCCCTGTTCACAGAAATTCATAGCAATCTTGTGGTTGCTACGGTATTCACTGATAAAAATATTTCAAAGGCTGCAGTGAAATTTCCATTTCCGCACGTCATTTCCAAACACAGGCTATCTTTATTTGTAGCAAATAATGATAGGATAAACATGAAACTCCCTTACACCCTGCCCCAGGTCACCCTTATGTCACTTCTGATGAAATGGAGGTGTGTTATCTTTGCTAGGGATGATTTCCATTAAGGGAGAATCTCTCCCTGTCAGCAGGTGGGCAAACCAAGTGACAAGAAGGGTGATGATTCATCTAATTTTGAACTCACCCACTGTTGGATGGCAGCATTCACAAAAGAGTGAGGCAATTGGATTGCTAACCCAGACATCTGCTACATTGACAGCTCTCTATTATTCCAAATATAGGACAGTGCGATCTGACAGCTATACATGGGACTGGGAAGGGAGCAAGTGGCAAAATGAATGTGATTACCTGAATGTATGTTTCCACAGAGTATCAAGTTTCAGTCAATCATTCAGACATTTGCTCAACAAATATTTAAGAACCTCCTATACAATAAGTATTTTGCGAGACACTGATGAAAATAGGATGATCATTCCATAAATCTTACCCCCTGGAATTCTGTAGCCTAATAGAGAAGAAATGTCTTTGCAGAAAGCAACGGGCTTTCGTTGGGTTGATTCACATGAACTTGATATTTCAGTCTTCAAAATCTTCCTTTGTCCATGAAATAGTCACACGCGCGTACACACATACACCCCACCCTCATTTTCTCTAGGCTAATTGTCCATTTGGCCCTAGAGAGTGGAAAAACTAATTGACTTTTCCTATGCCTCTCTGAACAGACAGGGTTGATCTGGCTTGCAGCTGTGGTTTAATTTGTGAATGTGCAATTGAAAATAAAACACTTATTAGATTATAGCCCCTGACCAACTCTTTGGCAAACTGACAGCATTGGCCAAAAATATGAGGGTCATATAGTAATGAGAGAAATGATTACAACTTCCAGCAGAATATCCTGGTCATACCAATGTGGGGATTTTGCTGTGGTTAAGTTCTAACTACATCCCATGCCGCTTTTCAGGATGAAGTCAACCTCATAGTCTTCTGGATTCTGTTCTCTCTGAATTTCTGGATTCATTTTCTCTACATCTGTATGAGAGGCTCTCACCAAACCTTCATTTATATAATGAGGGGGAGGGGAAGGTAAACTGTAAAGAATGCTTCCTTTTGGGTGACTTGATGGCTCAGATGGTTCAGCATCTGCCTTCGGCTCAGGTCATGAACCCGGGGTCCTGGGATCGAGTACCACATTGGGCTCCCTGCTCGTTGGGGAGCCTGCTTCTCTCTCTGCCTCTGCCTCTGCCTCTGCCTCTCTCTCTCTCCATCTCTCATGAATAAATAAATACAATCTTTAAAAAAAAAAAAGGATACTTCCTTCCTTTACCTATACTTGATAAATGCTAGTTTTCCCTTATAATTAGTCACATTAGGGAGACATTCAATTACCTCCACATACCCTGATTGTCAAATTCACCTCTCTAACTTTAGGAATAGGTATCTCCAAAGGGACCCATGGTTTATGGGTGAAAAGACACAAGCTGGTATGCATTCCTAGGTACCGAGCTTTTTTTACACTAGGCTGCAGAGTCATTCTATTTCTTCCTCCCTGACCTTGTACCCTCTTTCTCCCTCCCTCCCTTCCTCCTTTCCTTCCTTCCTTCCTTCCTTCCTTCCTTCCTTCCTTCCTTCCTTCCTTCTGTTTCTTTTTTTTTTCTTCCTTACTCATCGTAGCCATTCCTACAGCATTATTACAATTGGGGTTAAATCTGCCCGTTGAAAGTCATTAGACTCACAGGCACCTCTTCTTTGTTTGCTTTTGCCCCTCTCATCACATCCCATGACATCTGTCACTCTATGCTCCGCCGGCCGCTCTCACCCCTAAATGGCAGAGCAACAGCAGCAAAGCCTTCACTCAGATTGGTGTCCTCACTCCAAACTTCCATTTATCAAATTATGGTCACAGAAAGCCTAGAAAAGCACAAGGGAAGCTCTTTCAAGTAAGCTGAGTAGACTCAGCTCAGTAGACTCAGATGTCAGTAGACATCGCAAAATTGTGTTTACGCTCTTACAAAAATGAATACATTATCATGCTTTTCACAAACAAGTGTTCTTAGAAATCAAAGAGGGATGGGTTTGTTAAGGACATTTTTGGTGATGCATCTGTTTTTTATTTGTTTAGCAGAAGTCTCCTGAAAAGAGAGAGGCAGGGGTTGCAGGGAAAGTGAAATGAAATAGGGACGAGAGAAAATTAATTTGAAGGTCAAATGACATATCCCAATTACCCTGACACTTATTTTAGTAGCTGATTCATGCTCAATACAGTCCACTGCTCTCCCACACAACAGTGAGAAATTGGAATAGAATAACCCCACAAGCTGGAGGAGACAGACGAAGAGGGTTAATAAGCAGAAAACGTCAGGAAATCTATATAGATCTATTGCTGGGCACTCACTATACTTCATTTGTGGAATGAACAATTCCTTTAGACCCTTTCTTTTCCTTCCTTTTTCTTTTTCGTAGCTCAGAGTATAGTTGGTGGAGATCTACAAAGAGACTCAGAATATTACTTCTCATATTTAAATTTCAATATTAGCAGAAACTCTCCCTGCTGTTATATCTTATTAAATGAGACAAAAAGGGAAGATACTTCATTCAGTGTCTTGCTGTAACCCGGAAAGGTCTAACAACAGAAGAAGCAAATCCAATCATGTATTTTCCCATGTTGGGTTGAGCATTGGGGTGTTCAGGGTGAAGGGTAGAGGAGAGGGAAGGGAAAAGTTACTATCTGCTCTTATGGGTCTAAAAAACTAGCATTTTTTTTTTTTTTAGAATGAACTTCTAATAAAAGTTCCAAATACTATAAAATGGAAATTATTAAATTAAAAAAAAAAACAACAAAATATCTGGGGAACAATCAAACAACTAAACTAAGTCATTTTTTACGTAGATGCAGTTAGAAATCATGGAGATAGGATTTTGTTCTAGAAGGATAAATACATTTTGAATTGATGCAAGGATCAAGTTTATTTCATTTGATAATTTACTAGGATTGCTGCTATCATTACTATCATTATGAAGACAGGTGTCTTTAAAAAATTTTTTTAAGGATTTTATTTATTTATTTGAGAGAGAGAGGGAGAGAGCATGAGGGGGGAGAGGGTCAGGGGGAGAAGCAGACTCCCTGCTGAGCAGGGAGTCCGATGCGGGACTCAATCCCAGGACTCCAGGATCATGACCTGAACTGAAGGCAGTTGCTTAACCAATTGAACCACCCAGGTGCCCTAAAATTTCTTACAAGACTGAAGGAAGAGGGTATGGATGAGCCAAAGGTGGAAAAAAGATGCCAAACTAACCAGACTGAAAGGAGAATTCAAGATTCCTGTATCTCTAGCCAAAGATTTTTCTTCTAGATTGAAATCAAGTTGCATAAGATAATCAAATGATAAATCAGCTATTTTTAATTGCCTTTTCCCAAAGCTCTTGTTTGTAAATTTGAACACTCATCGTATTATGTGTTTCGTTGGTTTCGTTGTTGTTGTTGTTCCTCTATTTTCTACCTCTACACTAGATTATGAACCAGTAGATGTTAAATAGCACATCTTATTTCTACCCAGATTCTAGCAACATGCCTGGTTTTCAGTAAGCACCTGATACCCGATTTAGGGAATGGATTAAATAAAGGCTGTAACGAGGTCAATCTAATTCTGAGACGGATTTAGGTACATGAGTGGTAACATTTGAAAAGAATGCAGATATAATCACAGTTACAAACAATATTCCAATGAAAGCAATTTGCTTTCGTTTGAATGGGCTCTCAAATATTTAGTAAGGAGATCTGTGGGCTATTGAAGTATGGTATCACAACTTCCCATGTTGACTATCATCCCAGGGTTCTTCATACACGTGTTAGCCTTCATTTATCAAGACACTATCACACTGACTACGCTTCCTTAATTTAGCCACACTTTTATTGTCACTGTTTTATAAATGAAAAATAAAAAGACTTTGTCTCTATATATTCCAGGTCCTTCTTAGATGAACTATTTTAAAATTTTGCAATGGCTTTGAGGAAGTTATTTGTAATTCTGTTTTATAGATAAAAACTAAAACTCAGAGAGATTAAAAACTATGTCCAAATCATACACATGGTAAATGGTAAAGCTTGGATCTGAATTTAGGCATGTGAGGTTTTTTTGTTTTTTGTTTTTTGTTTTTGTTTTGATTGCCATGGTGTTTGCTGTCTCTGTTATTACATGTAGCTCTGTTCATTTTAATATACATAGGATTACATTGTAGAAACAAACAGATACATATTTTCTTGTATACCTGTTTAGTATTTTTCATATATACCTAGGAAGGATGTGCACTTTTTCAACTTTATGATGAAATTAATTTCCAAGATGGCAACACTAATTTTACCCTCTTCTTAGCAAGGGTCATGAAAGTTTCCATCGTTCTATACCTTCCCCCAATATGTGGAATTGGCAGACGTTAATTTGTCTCCAGTCTTGTGGCTGGGTATTTTAATTTGAGCATCTCTTTGTGTTTTCCCATGATGGCTGTACTCTTCTGCATCATCTCCCAGGGAAGAAATGATGTGCACCAAGTCCACTGGTGGTGAGGCCCTATTCCCAGTGCCAAGCACCAGAATGCTCCATCCTGTGATTAACTCCATGAGCAGCTCTGCTCCCAGTCTGAGACGGATGTGAGCACTGCAGCAGTCCCAGCCTTGGACGGGGAATGTGAGGTGTGATCAAAATTCTTTCTCTCTCCCGTGCCTGTGGGGCACTGCTTCCCTCGGACCTCAGCCAGATCCCAGGAAACTCGCTGTTTTCACTGGAGAAGGCTTGTGTGTTGTGATTGCTCACACTTCCTGGTCTGAGTTTATGAGAATTTTCAACACAACAAAGGCCAGAGTTCCTGTCCACAAAACAGATTACAATCTATCAGTATGAGAAGGACATTGCAGCCAGCACGGCACAAACTCAGTCCTTGTTCATAAACACTTTCTGGCCTCGTTTAGAGTGCTTGTGACCGACAACAGGGCGTGTTTAGACAGCGCCTTCCAAAAATAAAATCGATGAAAAAAATCAGTAAAGTCCCAATGTCACAATTTCCCAAACTCAGAAACGTAGTGATATTTTTGTTTTTGGTTTGGAAACAGTCCCCATTGAGAAATAAGGTCCAAAATGCTAAAGGAAAGAATGGATTCGAAATACAGTAAAACCTGCAAACCACAGAAAGGAATGAAGTCTGCTCCAGGGACAGAGAAGCTACAGAGATGGTTTCTCAGGAATGATTTATTTAATTCTGGATCCTTTCATTCCGTAAAGTCCAGGAGTTTGACTGTACAAGCACACGAAGAAACCCAACATAAAATCTTAGTCCTCCTAATATTGATCTGCAAACACATAATTGACTTGTTGATATGCACTTGCTTAAGAAAGGATGCCCTTGATGTAAACTTCTTGAGTTCATTAGCCCTGTTGACTCATTGGTCAATAAACTGGCTTTCTCTCATGAAGTTTCTCTCTATCCTAGGAAGAAACAAAACTTCAGTGTTAAAAAAAAAAAAAAAAAACAGTCAATAGCTTCCAGGGACACTGAAACCAAACTATTCAATTTAGCTTTCTGTTTTGAACTTTGCTTATTTTTATTGTGATTTTTCATGATGCAAGAAATACATTTGTATTATAATATTTAAAATACATAAATAAAGAAAACAAAAAAAAAAACTTTATTATACCCAATTGCACTACCTTCCACAGAGGTTATCATGGCTCTTAATTTGGTGTGGATCTTTTAGAACTGTTTTCTATATATTTGTTTAGAGGTACTGTACACAGTTTATAATTTTAATATCTTTACTTATATGACATAACATTATTCGATAACTTGCTTTCATATCCTTGATGACATATCTTAGAAATGTTTAATTATTTTAAATGGTTGTAGTAAAATCTACGGTGTGGGTATACTCTGGTCCATTTTACTATTCTTTTAATAATTGACATTTAGACTGTGGCTAAGTTTTGCAACTATGTTAACAAGGCTGCAGTGAATATCCTCGTTCTTTCCTTGCGCAGTAAATATCCTCTATGCTTCTTTCCGTCAGAAGTTCCCAGATAGGGGCACCTGGGTGGCTCAGTGGGTTAAGCCTCTGCCTTCGGCTCAGGTCATGATCTCAGGGTCCTGGGTTTGAGCCCTGCATCAGTCTCTGCTCAGCAGGGAGCCTGCTTCTCCCTCTCTCTCTGCCTGCCTCTTTGCCTATTTGTGACCTCTCTCTGTGTGTCAATAAATAAATAAAATCTTTTTTTTAAAAAAAAGGTCCTTTAAGGTAGGTACTATGGTTAGCCTTAGGTTACATATGGGGGAACTGAGGCATAGAGGTAATAATTACCTAGCTAAAAGTCATAACTCTAGGAAATGGAAGAACAGATCGGAATCCATATATATTCCTGGAGCCTATATTTTTAACCATTACGCTGCACTGCCTCCCAACGTGATTATATAAGGAATTAATAAGGTAGTTCGTAGAAGTTCTTGGGTAATTTCAGTGTCTGGTTATTTTTGGATAGGGCGAGGGTGTGTGGGATTTATGTGGTGACATGTGAAGTGTATAAGAAATGTAAATTAGAAAGGGACACGAAGGCTCCATCATCCCAGATGAAGGAGATTTATAGAGAGTAGCTAAGGAAATAAAAATCTTAAAAATATTCACAAGGATTCCAATTGCACAATTTTATTCTTTACACATGTGTCCCTGAAAGGTACATTACCAATGTTACACTTAAAGGATGTTGAGAATCTGGAATGAATCCAAGAGAAAGGAAAAACAGCCTTAAATGACAGAAAGTAAGTCTAGGGGAAAATAAAAAGAAAAAAAGCCAAAGAGAACTGTTCCGTGGATATTGATTATTAGCTGGGTACATGATCCTACCCTCCGTGCTCTGGCAAAAATGAAGACTAAATTCTTGAAACACAGTCCTTCTGAGATTCTGCTTGCTTTGTAATAATGGAGATGATATCCAGGGAGAAATAATTGTGATACACAATATAGGGGTCATATAGACAAAAATAGGAATAAATTATATGAAACCTTTATGGGATACCCCCTCTGTGCTAGACACTGTCCAAAGACTCATCTTACTTAATTCCCATGGTAGCCATTGTCATAGCTAAGGAACCAGTTGCTGCATGTTATTCAATAATGTGCTAAGATATGGAGCTGATAATCGTGATTCAAACCCCAAATCTGTCTCACTCCAAAACTCAAATGTTTCTTAGCCACTCTCCCACTCTTTTGGAAAAGAGAGGAAAACTGGAAAACGGTTACTCTTTTCAAATAAATGGAGAGTTCCGTAGCACACACAGTGAGACTAGGAAGATTTCAGATAAATATACTGAGGATCTCTGTGTTCAATGAAAAACACTCTGTAAAGAGAAGGCTCATTCTGAGAAAGTGTCAGTAGGGCTATTATGTGTATGTTCCTTCTGGAAGACTCCTGCTTCTTTTTAAAATATTGGCATGCATCCAAATTGTTTCATACGTAGGTACTATCCCTAACTGCCTCCCAATACCACAGCTTGCCCCCTCCCACCATCTTCCTCCCCATTATCCAGCAGCAGATGGTAATAGGATGTGGAACACTGGCCCTCCAGATTCCTTCTTCAGAGCAACCGCTATCCATTCTGATTGGTTGATGCCTATGCCATACTAGTTGTTCTCATTTGAATACAAGTCCTTTATACAATCATTGGCCTTAGATGTTAGGGCAGACAAGTGTATCGTGCTCTCTCTCCAGGTCTCTTTCACCTCCACAGACATTATCGTGTGTACTCGAAAGGGGATTTATAGATCTGAATTTTCATCAGGTGCTGAATTAAAGCCAGAGAAGTTGTTTTTAAACAGAGCATCACCATTTGGTTCTCTTTTTCACTGTTATTATCAAACCTAAAGAATAGTCAGTATATGGATCCTAGTCTTAGGAATCCTAAGCGTCACCATAATAGTGTCCTATATCACAGGGGTCTAATTGGCCTGGAAGAACCCACTCTGGTTTACATCTTGAACTGTTACTGTTGTAACTTCTGTTACAGTTGTAACTTCCAATGTATGATATATACTCAAACTGATCCATATAGGCAATAAATAGAAACAAGGCCCACAAACACAGATGAGTATCTTAGCACACACAGTGAGTACCAAATACCACAAAATTAGGTTCCCCAATCTTTATTTCTTTTAATCTAGAAATAAGGGGAAAAGGGGAGAGTAGTCCTGACCTCTGGGTTTCTCAATAAATATTCAACTAATGATGATTTTCCTCATTAAACCACACCCCATATATAGGGATAGGAAGAAGAAAAGATTAGTCTAAGTAGGTGACATGACCAGAAGCAGCCAGTATAATCCCATTGGGGTTAATTTGTTCATCTGTCTTTCCTCTAAGGCCAGGAATCTTTTTTGAAACTCATAAAAGATAAATATTCCCAAAGAGAATGTGGAGGAGAAAGGCAAGTTGGCGCAGTGCAGCAAATATTTTAACCATCTTGCAGCTAGGACTTCTGGAGACTCAAGGAAGTCTATTGCTATGTGTTCACATGTTCATGCAAACACACAGCAGAGAGTTTGGATACATGTGTGTTTGTGGAGATTTGGAAAAGCCAGAGCAAATGAATGCATATGAACTGAGGCTTTAGGGCAAGCTTGTTCTCTTTCTCATATGCGAAAAGACAACAGTTCCAAATTTCAAGGGCTTTCCTGTGCCCACACTATTATTTACTTAACAATAATTTTCAGCTGTGGATTTTAACTTGCTCTTACGACGCCATTTATAATGGACCCTTCCTATTATCTCTCACTCGGCTTCCATCTCTGCCCCACTTGCCTTTGCAAGAGTGAAATAAAGAACTACATTACTTTATCAAAGGGAAGGCAGCAGTCCGTAAAACAGAACTTTGAGTTCTTGCTCTGATCTCCAGCACAGGACAAACTTTTTTTATTTCCATCTCTTACGCAGCAAGCACTTCCAACTTTGGATTCTCTGTATCTCTGCCTAGTGTGGTACAAGTGATCATTTGTGTGTGATTCATGTCTTTTGCTTTCTTTAGCTGTTTAGTGGTCCTTTCTATGATACCAGAGCTAATCCATATTCCTCTGACAGCCTCACAGTCACATTCACACAGAAATCTCTTTGTCATGGTCCTTCCTTCAGGAGATGGTATGTGGTCAAGAATGGTTTCAAAGGAATATGGGATTAAAGACTCCCAGTTCTTACAGTTCTTGATTTTTTAACCTTGAATTCAGATTCTATACTAACCAGGAGACCCTGTCAAGTTAGAGAACTTACTTCTTTATTTGCAACAGTGTGATGTAGATATTTTTCAGTTAATGTGAAGACTAAATGAGGTTATTCTAGGCATAGAGTCTAGTACAATGCAAGGTACATAGTAAAACTCAGTGACAGTATCTAGTACTATTGTTTTTGTCCTAAAAACAACAATAAAGGTTGATATTCCACTGCCCACATAACTTCTCACACACACACACACACAAAAAAAAGAGGCCAAGAATTCAGATGTCAAGTTAGGAAGTAATGCAGATACCAACTCTTCCATTCTGAGATGAGCAAATTGAGGTTCTCAACAAAATGAACAGTGATCCTGATTTCTTTAATCTTTCAGCTATGTGCTGCCAAAATGATCTACCGTATCCTAAACACCATTGGGTGATCTGTATGAATATTATATTCTGAATAGATATGCTTGGCACTTCATGAAATGTCTATGTCCTATTTTGCATACCCATCCAGTCCTGGCTGCTATGGGCTCGAAGAAATCATGTTCATTTCTAAGGCTTATATTAATTTTAGCTAGAATAAGCCGTATTTCAATAAAGAAAACTAAGATCTGAAGGAGAAAAAAACATAAAACAAATCTTAGTTTTTGAAACTTAAATTATTTTGAATTAAAATTTTAAATTTTAAATTATTTATTGTTTTATATGGTATGGACAAGTGTTCTCACTGTGAAATCTATATAGATCAATATTGGAGTCTCAAATATTTTCTGAACTCATTCAATGACTACAAGTCACCATATGCCTTAGTCATCAGAAGCAAGAAAATTTGTTTGTTTGGAGCACACTCACTTTCAGTGCATGAAAGTTCTTTCTCTTCTACGTCCTCCCAACACTTGCTGTTTCTTATCTTCTTGATTCTAGCAATTCTAACAGGTGTGAGGTGATATCCCATTGTGGTTTTGATTTACATTGCCCTCTTGAATGCTGATGAGCACTTTTTCATGTGTCTTTTGTCCACTTTCATGCATTCATACAAATCCCACACCAGTGCTTCACACGAGCACACACACTCATGCATAATCACACACACACAGTCCCACATGATCACATACATTCATTTAGCCGTAATGTATTGATTATCCAAGAGTTACTCGAAAAACAGAATCCATGGTCATGTCCAGCATGAATAGAAAAGAGGCTGGTATCCATTTTCATCTGAGTTATTATCACTTCTGGCCTTAGCTTTGTACTTGACTTTTTCACCTAATTCTTCCTAGAAGTTGTTTTCCTTTTTTATTATCCATGATTTTGTAAAATTTTCAAGTCCTGTGGAATAAGAGAGAGAATGAATGAAGACCAAGACTGAAAACAAAGCTTTAACACATACAATTGCTCAGAAGCCACTTACTTAACTCTTAGTGTCCTAGAGAGACCCCTTCACTGGGAGTCACAAGTAGCACACACAGCACTGCCTCTCTTCGCTAACTTAAAGGTAAGGGTTTCCCATTTCCAGAGTTTTCCCCTTCCAACTGCCTACTTGTTTGGAGAATCCCTTCCTTTGTTCAACAAATTGCCTTTCAAATTGGTTATAGCCTACAGAACAAAAGTATAAAACAGGTCCTTGCAGATACATTATAATGAAACATTTTAATTTGGGGGGAAATGCTAAGGTTAAAGAGAAATATGCCCATCATGACCTTAGCAGCCCAGAACCAATGGCCTCCTTGCCTCGGTATGGGCTAGGACTACACCTGGTAAGACTTACCCATCTGACCCTCTCTCCAAGGAGCAGCCTAAGATGACAGGACCCACCCATGCCTGTTTCTTGCCACTGATGTTGTACATTATCAGACCTGCCCTTGGAATCACTATTCCTCTGTTAATAAGGCAAATCAAGATCCAATTTGCAGGGGAAACAATGTCTACACTCCCTCCCCACTACCAGCATAGGCCTATCTGCCTTAAAGAGGCCAGGCGAAGAAACCCCACTCCTTCTGCACTCAGGGCACACCTCTTTTCCTGGGCCAGTAGAAAAATGGGAAGCAGCATTAATCCTGTCTTCTGTAGTAGGAGTCTGCCACCTCTGTGTAAAGGCCCATTCATGTGGAATAAAAGAAACCTAACTGATCTACTTTTGGAATCGACTAACTACCTAAGCAAACTGTGTCAGCTTACTGGGACATTCTAGTTTGTTGTTTCCAAGAGGAGTGATCCTCTAGTTAAGCTCTCTTAAGTTCCTTCCAGGTCTATTTAAGAATCTGTAATTTTATCCCAGTATCCTGCTATTAAGCCAGGACTTTAGCTCATGCGATAAAGACAAAAATAATTTCTGTAGACAGCATGCCATGGGCAACCCTCATGTCAGGAAAGACAGGGGATCTTCCCATTCGAAGCAAAGGGTCATTTGCTAATGTCTCCATATACATTCACTGTGGGAGGGATTTAAAATAAACGTTGGGAGTGGCTCCCTGATTCTGCTTTCTTCTAGGTGAGTCTGAGCTCTTAGAGATTTGTCCATTCCCTTTTCGGATAATGTCCAATTCTTCCTGCATATAACCAAATAAATGAAGTGATGGCCTCCGGAGAGTTCTTTCGTCTCTGTGACTCCTTTTTTTCTGATATGGCTTTTTTTCCCCCCTTACCATGAAGAAAACATTGTCACTGTTTCACTTAAATATAATTGCTATAAAGGAAGACCGTGCCTCTGTATGATGTGCTCTGAGAAGGGGCATCAGAGTCTGTCTGACAGCTCTTTTTTATTTTATTTTTTAAAGGTTTTATTTATTTCTTTGAGAGAGAGAGAGAGCATGGCTGGGGGAAGAGGCGGAGGGAGAGAGAGAATCTTAAGTAGACTCCGCCTGGTGTAGAGCCCGATGCAGGACTCAGCCTCAGACCCCTGAGATCATGACCCAAACTAAAATCAAGAGTCAGCCATTTAACACACTGAGCCACTCAGGCACCCCTGTTTGACAACTATTTTAAATATTTCAGTTTAGGGGGAGGGAGTCCAAGATCTGCCTCCTATTGATGGGTACCCAGAGTAGAGGACAATAGAGATGATTCTTCACAAATGAGCAACAAGCATACCTATTGATGGACACTCAGAAAGCACTGACTGAGCCATAGGTGGGTTAAAAATAGGAAAATTTCTCAGGGCTTGGGTTATTCTTGTAGTAAAAGGGCAGCAGCTCCACTCTTGCAGCTGGAAGGAGACTAGAAACAAGATGGGTTCTTTTATCCAAGGTCCTTCATTAAGGGCCCTCCCCTCTTCTTTACCAACATCCCCCTCCCCTTCCTTTTTCTTATGAGACAATGCCTAAGGCTACAGATAGGATAGGAGACTCAGGAAAACTCATGAAAGCAAGACTTTATAAAGACAATATTTGCTCCCTCCCAATCCTCTCAATGGCTGGTGATGTTTTTCCAAGGTTAACAGGTCTTTTCACACATATTAGAACACGTTCCACATTTCTAAAAGGCTGCAGCTTTCGAGCATGAGAGTGGCACTGCCTTTATAAGGCTGTTGCATCTCATGCCAGCCTATACTTGTCTCCTGCTCCATCTGATTAACTGGTCAGCAAAGTGGAACATACCGGAAGAAAACACGGCTATAGTAGGAGTCTGCCTACTCTGGGGCACAAGGAGTACAGCCAGTCCATGTGACCCGCTTATAGGTGTGCCTACCACTTCATTCCCAAACCCCCCTTAATCCTTAAGGGAACTAGGAGAATGCTCAGTACCTCTGGGACCAAATACAGTAAAATGGAAATCAGTCAATCTCCATCCTAGCAACCTGACCATAGTGACAAAGATTTTACATGAAATCTATTGTTTCCCTCCAGTTTCAAGAATAATAAAGTGCTGAGTCCATTTTTTTTTTAGAGCACAAGACCCCACAGGTGTCTTCTACAGGGTACCACGGACTTCTTCGTTCTCCCCTTACATCCTTGAATCTCCCAGCACCCCAGCACCTGTTCTTTATTTGTTTTATTTTTTTTCTTTTCTTTTCTTTTCTTTTCTTTTCTTTTCTTTTCTTTTCTTTTCTTTTACTTATTTGACAGAGAGAGACACAATGAGAGAGGGAACCCAAGCAGGGGGAGTGGGAGAGGGAGAAACAGGATTCCTGCCCAGCAGGGAGCCCAATGTCGGAGCTTGATCGCAAGACACTGGGATCATGGCCTGAGCCTAAGGCAGACACTTAACTGACTGAGCCACAGGCACACCTGTGGCTGCTTTACTGCTACATCAGTGGACTTGCGTAGCAGCAACAAGTACCAAATAGCCCACAACGTCTGAAATATTTACTGTCTCACCTTTTGTAGAACAGGTGTGCCGGGGACTGATCTGGAGTTTCACCTTTATATAACCATCTAAGTTTGATGTCTCTCAAAAACAAGGGAGTCCAGAACCTCTAGGATTCATGGAATTTAAAGTCATGACTTGCTCCAACTGTAAGATTGTTTTGTAGTTCTCAGATATCCCTAGTGAATAGCTGAGCTTTGCCTTTGGAAATACATGGCTCCAGAGGAGATTAGGAGTTAAGGACATCTATTACCATCTGCAGATGACTAAGAGTCAGGTAGAAACTGGATAATATGTATACTCTGAAGTCAGAATGTGTTTGCTTTGAAAAATCTGAGTGAAGTCTTGCTCAGTTGAAGGCACTAAAGGTAGGGGCATGCATATCTCCCCTGAAGTCTCATCTCAAGGTTTACCTGTCCTCTTTGCTCGATAAAAATGTTTTTCAATTTTTAATGATTAACAATTAAAAACAAAACAAAAAACCAAAACACGGCTTTTCTGAGAGTGTTAAAGTTTGCGTGGCTGACCTGAATTTGTCCTCCTTACCTTTCCCATCTGACCTCTGTGGATCCATCCATCTCAGCGCTTCACTGATGGACAAACATCAGCTGCATGGCACACCGGGCTCCCTCACCATATTCTGAGTTCTTAAGGTCAGAGACTTGGGCTTGATCATTGCAACCTTAGCTGGCACAAAATAGACTCTCTGCAAAGTTTCCTGAATGTGTAAATGAATGAACAGATAAATTACTCAAACTTTACATGTCGTTTCTCCTTCCATTCAACCCTTACAATAAGCTAGTATGATACAGGTAGTAATTCCTTTACGTATTTATTTTATATATTCTTCACATAAATTGATATGTATATATTTTTTCCAAATATTGCGTACTTAAAACGTAGAGCTTATGTAGGTTTCTCAAGGTCAGAATTTAAAACCACTGTTTTTGGTTTAAATTCCTTATTTTTTCCTCCTAGAGCTGCAACCTGATTTTTGAACTTGTCTTTGAAATGTTGACCAACTGACCTTGATTCTAGGGGCAATGTATGTCAAAGCACATGTTCTCCCTCTAAAGTGTCGCATAAAGAAGTAGGCAGGGCCACATGTTCTCCCTCTAAAGTGTGGCATAAAGAAGTAGGCATCTGGCCAAAGAATTCTTTGATGGAGGTGGGGGGTGGGAAGGGTGGAAGCACTTATGTTTTTTTTTTTTTAGTCAGAATCCAGAATGTTCTGAAATGTACTAAAAATAAATTTATTTAGGCAGCCCCTTTGCTGGGATAAGGAATGCTGAGTTTTTAAAGAACTTGGGAGAGAATGTTTTGGTGAACTTGTATACCGTACCATAAATATTTTTACTAAAATTATAGAATTGTCTGTTTCCTTTCAAATTGCATCAGGACCCAGGCAAGAGCAATGAGTTTTTAATGTGGAAATTTCGTGCACACGTTTCGGCTTCTTCCTTTTCTTCTTCAACTTTGCCAAGCCTCATTTTCTGTTTAGTAAAGATTGATTTATTAGTGCTTTTTTGGCCTACCTGATGTGTTATGCAATTTCTCAGCAAATTCAGGGACACAACCATCAGTTTGCAAACTTGTATGGTTGTAGCCAAAAAGAGGTTTATTAGATTCAGTCTGATTTATTTACTATGCTGAATTATTTTTGCTTAGTCCAAAGCCTGAAACCTGATCTTCTCTTTGCCTTCATTTTTTTCTTTGAAATTAAGAGAGAGAGAGAGAGAGAAGAAAAGAAAATAAATAAATAATGAGACACAGTGAAACATGTTTTGTTCCTTGGGGTGCAGAATAAAGTTCTCCAAATATAGTTTGGAAACTATAGAATGATAGAAATTGTTGCTTTGGATGGCCCAAGAAAGGAAGAACTTGAAGCTTGATTTGTTTTCTCACCCAATAAAATATCAGTAAGGCAGGAAAGAGGACGCCACAGGATCATCTGCAAAAGTGAATAGGCTCCTCTTGATGACCATAAACGGCAGAGGAAGGTGTTGAGAGGCGTTGCTGCTTTCAAGTGGAAAGCACAGAGACAAGGTGACAAGGGTCACTGTGCCTGGTCACCACCCTGTGGTTTACCCTCCTGTGGAGAGACTTCAGATGTGGTTTCAATCCCATTGAGTGTAATTGACATAAATGCGTGTTGGGTGAACATCCCAGTCATGTATCCAGCTTCTCCTTCTCTCCAGGCATTGCCAAGAAGAGACTCCAGTTCTCCACAGCATGAGTTTTCTCCACGTTCTCATCAGACATAATTTCCACTTGTTTTCGAACTGATAAATCCTGAAAGGAGCATGTGCTGTTCACTTTGGTTTCCTGAGATGACTGCTCAGCCACACATATCTTCTGCATCTGTACAACTCAAGCTGTATTTATGATCCAATGTATCATCTCATGTTCAGTAGCACATGTTGAGTGAGGCAGGAACCTCCTCATGTCATCGGGGAAGAAAGAATTTTAAGTTTTTTGATCCATGAAAATGGGGAAGGCCCCTTAAGGACAGCTGTTATGGGCTGAATTGTGCTCCCCACCCCCAGCCCCAATTCATATGATGAAGTCCTACCCTCAATATGTCTAAATGTAACTGTATATGGGTACAGGATATTTAAAGAAATAAGATCATTGGGATGAGCACTCATCAAATACCGCTGCTATCCTTATAAGAAGAAGGGATTAGGACACAGAAAACACAGACCAAGGGAGGACCACGTGAGGACACAGAGGGAAGGTGGTCATCTACAAGCCAATGAGACAGGCCTTGGAGGAAAGCAACCCTCCAACATCTTGATCTCAGACTTCCAGCCTCTAGAACTGTAGGAAATGAATTTCTGTTCTTTAAGCCACCAAGTCTGTAGTAATTTGTTATGGAAACACTAGCAAACTAATACAGGGAGTGAGTCTTCTAGTGAAGTTGCCTTCTTCAGGCAAAATGACTCTTTCTGGGTGGCATTCAAGGTAAACCTCATTTAGATGTAGCATGTGGCTTCATTTTCCTATAGAACAGCTTATTTGTGTGAGTGACTTGAAATGTTAACTCACATGGCAGCTCTTGACTCTCTTATTTATTCTGGCATCAGGGCTGTGCATTGACTCCTCTTTGGGTGTAAGAAAGCATTCACAGAAGGTTTAGAGGACAATTTTCTTTGAAGAGATTATATTGATGAAGATAAGAACAACTTGGGTGTAAAAGAACCAATGTGTGAGTACCTACATGGATAAGCTTAAATCACATTACCTAAAGCCCTTTCTCTTAAATGAAGATGACTACTTGATAGAGTAGAAAAAGCATTAAACTGGAAATAGATAATATCTGGGAAATCTCTTCAAGATTATGAAGATTATGAAGTGCTACACATCAGTGCAATCTGATCTTTAGAATAACCTTGGGACATAATGGGGATGCTATCATCACGGCAATTTTTCATCTAATAAGAGAAAGACTCGGGACGCCTGGGTGGCTCAGTTGGTTGAGCGGCTGCCTTCGACTCAGGTCATGATCCCAGCGTCCTGGGATCGAGTCCCACATCGGGCTCCTTGCTCGGCAGGGAACCTGCTTCTCCCTCTGCCTGCCACTCTGTCTGCCTGTGCTCACTCGCTCTCTCTCCCTCTCTCTCTGACAAATAAATAAATTTTAAAAAAATTAAAAAAAAAAAAGAAGCTAGATATGTGTAAAAGTTTGGCCAGTTGTGGTTCATTTATTACTTGATGAGGCATCTTAATTCAAATATTTCTTTTGTTAGGCATGCTTCATAAAAAATAATTGAAAATGCATTGCGCTGTTTTATTAAAGAGTATAGTGTGATATACTTCATTTGTATTTTATTATATTTATTAGTTATGATGAATTTCATTTTTAGATTTACATAGTAGGATAGACCATTATGGAAAAGTGTGAGACAGTTGGAACCTCTTCTGACCTAGAGTCCTACCTGAATTAAGCCACTTTGGTTTAAGAAAATTAGCAAATGCTGTGTAGGTACTTTGCTGTCAGTGAAGTTTAAGATTACTTTTCCCATTTAATGGGAATATATTGAGAACTTACTATGTGCCTGGTCTATCATAGGCAACAGAAAACTGTATAACAAAAATAATATTTGAGGAAGTTGAATGTGGTACAGTGAGAAATATGTATGGAAGGATGAGATAAGGAGAATTCATTATGGGGCCTTGTGTAATTCAGATTTGATATGAGCATGATCATAATAACAACTTTCTGACATTTGAAGAAAATTTCTTATAAACAGCATAGAAGTGTGTCATATTTGTAAACCCATTCAAACAGATTCTGTCTTTCAAAGGTTATATTTGGACATTTACAATTAATGCAATTGTTGATATGCTTTGAGTTAAGTGTATGATTTTAAATTGTTTTCTGTTTCTTCCCTCTGTTTCCCTCCCTCCTTGTTTGCCCTTTCTTACTTTCTATTAGGTTATTTGAATTCTTTCCATTTTTTGTATTCCATTTTAACATATCTACTGATATTTTGATTATACCTATTTGTAGGGTTATTTTAGTGATTATCTGAAGGATTACAGCATACATACTTACCTTTTGTCTGTGTGCTTGTAATCAAAATTCTACCACTTCAGGTTGAATAGGGAAACCTTATTATCTTAAAGGTTTTGTGGTATGGTTGTCATATGTTACCTTCACATATTTCAAAAGCCCCATCAGACATTATTACAATTTTGTTTTCAACTACTAGACCTGTTTTAAAGAACTCAAGAAGATATGCATAATCTATTCTTTTTACCCAGATATTCATTTCCCATGTCTGTTTCTCTTCCTTTGTTCCTGATGTTCCAAATTTCTGTCTAGTATCATTTCCCTTTAGTTTAAAGAACTTAATTTAGCAAATATTTTAGAACAGTGTGTCTCTTAGTTTTCCTTCATCTAAGACTGCCTTTATTTCACTTCATTATTAAAGGATATTTTTGCTGAATAAAGATTCAGGGTTGAAAATTATTTTCTTTCATCGTTTAAAAATATTATGTTATTTCTTTTTGGTCTTTACGGTACCTAATGAGAAATCTGCAGGAATTGAATCATTGTTCCTCATAGATAATGCACTGTTTTGCTCTAAATTCTTTTAATATTTTGTTTTTGCCTTTAGCCTTCAGTAGCTTAATTATGATGGATGTGGGCATGAGTTTCTTTCTTCAAGTTTATCCTTTTAGGGGGTCAACTCCGCTTCTTGAAACTGTGGGCTTATTTTTACCAAAATGAGACATTTTCAGCTATTATTTCTTTAAATATATTTTTCTGACATTGCCTTCTTTCTCATCTCTTTCTGATAAGCTGATGACATGAATACTAGACTCTGTTATTGTCCTACATTTTCTCAATCCTTTTTCTCTCTGATATTAAGATCAGATATATCTTATTGATTTGTTTTCAAATTCACTGACTCTTCCCTCTGTCATTTCCAAACTGCCATTGAACCCACCCACTGAGCTGTGTTGCATTGTTGTTGTTGTTTTTTCATTTTAGTTACTGTGAATTTTCCAGTTTTAAAATTTCCGCTTGGTTCTTCTGTATATCTTCTATTCCTTCACTAAGACTTTATATTTCTATTTGTTTCAGAGTGTTTGTGATTGCTTATTACAGCATTTGTACAACTGGTTTAAAAAATTTGTCAGATAATTCCAATATCTATATTATCTTATTTATATCTTCACCTGTCAGTTATCTTCTCCCATGTGAGTTGAGATTTTCCAAATTGGAATATGTTGAGTTACTTGGAATTATATGCTATTAATTTTGAATAGTATGTAGTAAGACCCTGTATCTTTTTCCAATTCTATAGAAAAAGTTGATATTTTTGTTTTAGTAGGAAATTAACCTTGTTAGATTCAAGCTGAAAATTCTAACGCACCATCTATATATAGGCTGTGATTCCAAAGTGAATTTGGTTTTCAAAGTCTTCAAAATGCTCTTTGGATGTGTCCCTTGTGTGTTGTGGCCTGCTGTTGGCTCAGTTCTCAGAGTGCCCTATGACTAGGATAAGTTCTATGAAAACAAGTCATGGTTATCCTGACCAGTTCACAAACAGTTTTATGGGGTCACTTTCCTGAACTTCAGCCTATCCGTGGTCTCTACTCTCATCCTCCCTACTTTGTTTTTGTTTATTGCCTCCACTCTCTCGGGATCATGGTCTACTAATCAAAGAGAAAAATTCCCTTCTCCTAGAATTTTGGTTCTTACTGGGCTTCACTGTTATGAACATATTGGATTCGTCAGGGTTGAAATGTAAAAGAATGAAGGAAAGCAGAAATAAAAACAGAGAGTGATTCCCATACTCTCACAGTCAATTCTCCTTCCTGGCGGCAGACGGGGAGGGCGTCTGCTCCAACTTCTCTGTCTGTACCAATGCCCACTCTGGTTTTCACACCCAAGTTCATTAAGGTGGGAGGATTGTGAAGGAAAACGTTAATTAATTCACTATAAGTTCAATGGTGCATTGAATTCTTGTCCTCCCTCCTCCAATTTACCTTCTACTGACTTTTCATAGTTTTCAGAGAGTGACTCCATGTAATCTGTTCCAGGTTTGTGTCTACAGTAACTGTAAGAAGCAGAGTGTTATGTACTTACTCCATCTTACCTGGAACTAGAAACTTAGTAGAGATTTAAATGGATTTCTAATTACTTTGTGTTTGAAGGTGACTGATTTAATATTGTATTAAGTCTGTACAATGGAGCTGCTTCGTTTATACTAGTCACATAAATATTAGTGATCATGACATATATCACATGGCTATGAGATAAAAAAAATAGCAGACATTGTCAATGCTTTCCTTATATAACTTCAGCATTCACTTTATTATTACTGTAAACACCTGAGATTTTCTGCTCAAAGGTTATATTCAGCTTGCACATCAGGCAAGCTGGGAGTGCCAGAAGGATGAATGTCTCCAGAATGAGACTTCGAACAATGGCAAAAGTTACTGTACAAATACCCAGAGCTCCCTCTTTCCTTGGGGGCCTGTTCTGAGGTATTCTAAACTAGTCTCCTGGAATTCTCCAGCAGGACTGAACTCATGTGCCTATAGTGATAACAACTTCATAACATATCCTTGATCAGTTTTCTTTCTCTTTCTCACTGTCTCTTCCCACCAGTCTTTGCTAGGAACACCTCCCAAATAAAACACTTTTACTCGAAAGCTTGTCTTGGGAAACTTGATCTTCTGTGGAAAGAAGAAGATCCAAACTATGACTAACTTTAATAGGCTTTTTAAAGGCAAATTTCTGTATAAATTCAAACCATTTTTGGTTACAGTATCGTAAATAGCTCAGATAAAATAACAGGGTAGTCTTCATAGAACATGGGGAAATCCTTACTTCACAGATCTTAAGACGTTTCAGTGACAATGAGGATTTTATAGATCAATAGAATATGAAATAATTCTGCTCTTATCAGAAACAAATGAATAAATTCTGATATATTGATATCCTGATATCTATCCTAGTGTGTGTCAACACACCAATATATTGATTTAAAAATCTATTTGTCATAGATGTATTAGTAGTAGAATTCTCATTTGGCACAAAAGAACCCCAGATTTGATTCCAGACCTGTTACAAAATAGCACTGTGTGATGGGGCATCTGAAGATTTAGAAGTCAAATACACTGCTTAGTTTCCTGTCTTCGGGCATGCTCTTCACTTCTATGGGATTCATTTTATTCATTTGTAAATTCAGGATGTTGGACTTAAAATTCTGTAGTGTTCGACTCATGAATTTCTAGTGGGTTTATGCATGGATTTCTGTTAGTGAACTGCACTAAAATTATTGGGTACATCAATGTCTGTGACTACCAACAATTAACAAGCACTAGAATTACCGAGAACCTTATCATTCTTTTATTCTGTGAGGCTGTCCAAGATGAAGAAGAAATTATTTTGCAAAATTACCCAAAAACAAGTATGAAGGCAGAATTTCACAGATAAAAGTGCACTTAAGGAATAAGATTGTAAGGATTAGGTAATAGTGAGTAAAGCCGTTGAGGTGATCACATCTGCTAAATATTCTAGGTGCAAGAGCAGAAAAGAATGTAATATGGGAGTTGTTGAGCAAAGGGGGCAAGTAGTGCTATGTTTCAAGAAGGGAACAGGTGCACCAAGTGAGAGAGACCAAGAAGGCTAGTATGACTTGTCATGGTGGGCAATGCTAAAATCCATAGAACATAGGGTCAGAGGGTAGGCAGGAGCTGAATCATGATGGTAGGACCTTGCAATTCAAGGTTTTATTCCATTTCCCATTGGGGAACATTGAGAGTATTTCAGGCAATGATAGAAATGATCAAATATTTAAAAACTCACTCTGAATACCCCATGAACAACAATGAACTGAGTACCTAATCTGTGTAAGACTGTGTTAGCTGCTTGAAATGCAGAGATGAATTAAGAGGTTCACAGTTGAAAGGGCAAAGCAGAGGTGTGATTATACAATTACAATTTTGGATAAGGACTTGTTAAAGCATGTAAATAATTACCCTTAAAACAAATCCCTTCTTCAATGATTTATGTGTGTGTCACCCATTTCCCTAACACCAGAACCATCTTTATTTTAAATACTCTGCATAATACCACAATAGAATCTTGGTTGGGATTTAAATATCTGCATGACACCACAGTAGAATCTTCGTTGGGATTTAGGGAAGATACAAGAAAACAAAACAACAAGCAATTAAGGTCTCAGATTCATTCACTCCTTTTTCTTCCTTCTGAAACATGAGCGTGGAAATTTAAGAGTTCATTATATCCTAGTTGGAACAGTAGTAGTGGTCTATAAGTAATAATAATAGTAATCACCCCTTGTTCATTTGTATTGTGCTGTTTATATAATGCTGTTATGTATATCCTTTTTAGTTATGCTTTTTCTTTTCAATCCTGCATGGTGGAATAATGTAAGCAGACATTTAACCCTATTTCACTAATTAATATATAGACAGTAAAAGGAAACTTTATATATATATTTTTTAAAGATTTATTACCTTATTTGAGAAAGAGACCAGGAGGGAGGGTAGGGGGAGAGGGAGAGAGAGACAATCTCAAGCTGACCCCTGCTGAGTGCAGAGCCCAGTGTGGGGCTGTATCTCCAGGTCATGAGATCATGAGATCATGACCCGAGCTGAAACCAAGAGTTAGACTTTCAACTGACTGAGCTACCCAGGCTCCTCAAAAGGAAATTTTTTAAAAGAAAACCCCAGGGTAAGAAATGAATTTTGCTTTGTAACATGGTAGTCATATATATGGCTAAATATTGTATAATATATATGAAAAAAATTTCAGGAGATAGTACTTATCCTTACAAAGCACTCTTCTATTATATATCTATTGTATATTATAGTATTCTATTCCATTTTAAGAAATGCTGATCACAACCAACCAAATTGATAGGTTGCATCCCACAGTTTGAAAAACTTCAGATCAAATGTTTGCCCAAGATCACACAGCTAGTAAATTGCGTGTCTGAGGTTTAAATTTGTGTCTCTGCATTCCCAGTCTGATGATCTTTTCATATAACTGACATCTATCATTCTTTATCTTATGCACTCCAATCCAACCAGCAGACTTTGGCCATGTTTGTGTTCCTAAAATACAACAAATAATTTCAGTTCTTTTTTTTAAAGGAAAAAAAAATTCTTAGTGGAGCCCCCATGCCTATTGGATGCAGATATACAGACTCTCATTTTAATATTTAATAACAGATCTGGTTTTAGAAGTAGAATAGAAATTTGTGTCTATAGATTTCCAGCAGGTTTGTGAAAGAGCTTCCTGGCATCAGTGGCCGCCTGCTCTCAAATCTCCCTCATGCCTGTTTGATACATTATGTACAACATGTTACTTGCCATTCCCTGAAGACATCAAACGTGTCCCTACTCTAGTCACATTAATTGTCATGTTCCTTTTGCTGGAAATACCTCATTATCACATCCCATCAACTACCACCATAGTCAGTAATTATCTACATCTCCATTTTCTCTGGGAAGTAGAAATTAGTTGCTTTGGCTTAAAGTTACAATTAATATATTTCAGAACATGAAATTACATGACACAAGAGCAATGGGAGCAGAGAAATACGAACACATAAACAAGGTCACGGAATGAGTGTCAGTTTGTCAAGGTAAAAAGAATAGTTTTCTCTTTAAGTAACTGATTGTTCCAGAACATGAGAAATGATAGTGAGGAACAAAGCATGAATGGATATAGAAAGTTGGAAAAAGATGTGTTAAGGGGTGCCTGAGTAGCTCAGTCAGTTAAGCATCCAACTCTTGATTTCTTCTCAGGTCATGATCTCAAGATTGTGAGATCAAGCCCTGCATTGGGCTCTGCGCTCAGCAGGGAGTCTGCTTTGAGGATCTCTCTCCCTCTCCTCTCTAGCTTGTGCACACACTCTCTCTCTAAAATAAATAAATAAATCTTTTCTTTTTTCTTTAAAAGTGTGTTAAAATTTTGCTCAAATTGACTCCATGTAATGGGTTTATTTAAAAAAGGAGAAAAAGCTGGTGAAATCTTTACTGCCACATAAGTATATTAAAGCAAAATTCAAGCTATTTTACTCAGTTAAAATGATAAATTCTTCTTCAAGCTCTTCACAAGGGGCTGTAATAAGTTGAGTTTACTTCTCTAGTTTTACTGAGAAATAAATGACCTGCATCACTGCATAAGTTTAAGCCACACAACGCGATAGTTTGATTTATATATATTGTGGAATGATTACTACAATAGGGTCAGCTAACATCCATCTTCTCATGTAGATATAAGAAAAAAGGAAGGAAGGAAAAAGAAGAAAAGGAAAAAGCATACCTCTTTGTGATAAGAACTCTTAGGATTTACTCTTGCTCTCTCTTTAAAGATTTTATTTATTTATTTATTTGTTTGTTTATTTATTTATTTGATAGAGACAGAGAGGAGGGGAGGAGCAGAGGGAGCAAGAGAGAGACTCTTTGGTTGACTCCCTGCTGAGCATGAAGCCTGACATGGGTCTCAATTTCATGACCTTGAGATCATGACCTGAGCTGGCATCAATAGTTGGATGCCTAACCGGCTGAACCACCCAAGCACCCCAGGATTTACCCAATTAATATGTTTCCTACCTGTCACAGAGCTGTTAACTATAGTCAGCATGTTGTACATTACATCCCTAGTACTTATCTATCGTATAACTACAAGTTCACATCTTTGGACTACCTTCCTCTAATTGCCCTCCTTCCACCCTCTGCCTTTGGTAACCACAAGTCTTTTTTCTGTGATGTTTTTTGTTTGTGTTTTAGATTCCACATGTGAGATCATACAGTATTTGTCTTTCTATGACTTATTTCACTTAGCATAATGCCTTCGAGGTTCATCCATGTTGCACAAATGGTAGGATTTCCTTGCTTTTTATGGCTGAATAATATCCCTGTGTGTGTGAATTACATATCTCACAACTTCTTTATCCATTCATCCATCAGTGGATACTTAGGCTGTTTCCATGTCTTGGCTATTATAAATAGTGCTGCCATGAACATGGTGATTCAAATAGGTTTCACTTTTTTTTTTTTTTTTTGAGATAGTGCTTTTGCTTCCTTTGGATATATATATTCAGAAATGGAGTTGCTGGATCAAATGGCAGTCCTACTTTTAATTTTTTGAGGACCCTCCAAACTATTTTTTATAGGGGCTGTACCAATTTACAATTTGACCATCAGCCCACAAAGGCTCCCTTTCCTCCACTCCCAGGCCAGCATTTGTTATCTCTTATCTTTTTGATGATAGCCATTCCATCAGGCAAGAGGTGGTATCTCATTGTAGTTGTAATTTGCATTTCCATAATGAGTAGTAATGTTGAGCATCTTTTCATATACCTGTTGGCTTTTCAAATGTCCTCTTTGGAGAAATGTCTCTTCAGGTCCTTGCCCATCTTTTTCTAACTGGGTTATTTGGCAGGTTTTGTTTGTTTACTTGCTTGTTTGCTATTGAGTTGTGGGCATTCTTTATATATTTTGGATATTATCCTCTTATCAGATTTGGGGCTTGCAAATATTTTTTCTCATTTCTTCATTTCACTTTGTTATTAGTTTCTTTTGTTCTACAGAAGCTTTTTAGTTTGATGTAGTCCCACTTGTATATTTTTTGTATTTGTTGCATCTGTTTTCATTGTCATATCCAAAAAATCATTACCAAGACTCATGTCAAGGAAATTTGTACCTATGTTTTCTTCCAGGAGTTTTATGGTGTCAGGTCAAAACTTACACAAAAAGTGTAAGTCAAAACTTACACTTAAGTTTTTAATTCATTTTCAGTTAATTTTCTTTTTATTTTTTTGTCTGTATAACCTGCCCAGGTAACAAAAATTCCATATCTTATCATAATTACCTGTGATTTGTGTTCACTTTATCATGCTTTTAATTATTTTTTAAAAACATTCCTACTTGTGATAAAGTTACAACCGTTTCCTTATTATATTAATTTTAAAATAGTTTAATGTCATTTTATTTTGGTTAAATAAATAACTGATTATTTTTTCTCAGGTCTCCCATGATCCTATCACAGCCAAATGACAAAATCTCCTGCATTAACAGATTTAATTTTGTCTCTCAAGATTAGACCCTAAAATTAGGGGACAAATTCAGGACCTCTTTTACACCTGAAACTCTACTTAGGATTTCTTAGAGGGACCCTAGAAAATCACAGTGATTTTTTTTTCCTTCATCTTACAAAAAGATAGATGTTAGATGTAACTATGATTGTCTCATGTGTTCCATATACTTCTTAATTAACTCAACACTTTTATAAAAACTGCATAGGAAGAACTGTCAGATCAGAATGGATGTTCAGCCTTTTCTAGATTAAGCCAATGTAGCTAAAATGTGACTGATTTATATATCTGATATATATAGTATGTATTAGGGTAAAGCCCTAGGTATTTTTCAGTGCTTTCTCTGTTCATAATAAATATTCTTTTTAAAAAGTTTTTATTTAAATTCCAGTTAGTTAACATATAGTCTGTTAGTTTCAGGTAAAAAATTTAGTGATCCAACACTTCCATATGTTACATGGTGGTCATCACAAGGGCACTCCTTCATCCCAATCACCTGTTTAACCCATCCCTTCACCCACCTCCCCTCTGGTAACCATCAGTTTTTCTCTATAGTTAAGAGTTTGTTTCTTAATTTTCCTCTTTCTCTCTCTTTTTTTTTCCCCATGCTTTGTTTTGCTTCTTAAATTCCCATATCCTGTTCATAATATATTTGTATCATCGAGGAAAATATTGACTACTCTCTATAAAATGTTTTGTAACATACTCCAATAGAATTTTACCTCCACTATTTTATTTTTGGTTACCATAATAAATTAGCCACAGCCTTTCATCTCATTGTCAAATTGGTTTTTGTTTTCCTGTGGTGCTTACCTGAAGTCTCTACTATAAACTACAGAAACTTGTGTCTTCAAAAGGAGAGTGAGTCCTGTAAAGAGATTATCTGAATTTATTATATGTCCAAGCACAGGCTCTTGGTACAGGCTTCTAAACTAACATCACTTAGACAGTTTTTTAGAAAGCTTCAGTAGGCTGAGTCAGGATTTCCAGTGTTCATTTTAGTCCAGAAGCAAACATACTTCATGAAAGTGGACCATTCACTCCCAATATCCAGCGCATGAATATACTATGTAGAACATAATGAACTAACAAGAAAAGCTTACTTATTTAAATGTAATACAGTTTAGCACTATTTTTTAATATTCATGGATGAATGAGAAGGTCTTTTCTACTTCTTCCATATCATTCTCTGGATATCAATTTCATAGGCATTTGTAAACTGAAATAAAATGTTTTTAAGTGGTATTACATCTCACTGTCTCTCATGATTCAGGAAAAAACACTTTTACTGAGCTTCATAAAAATCTGTCCTCCTTTGTAGGCGGTCACAATTGGACAAATGAATTGTGCAACCAGGATCACACAGGAGTGCCATGTTTGAGAATGAGTCTCATTTAATCAGGTCTGACAAGCTCAGTATTTAGGAGTAAGGATTGACTTTGTATGTAGAATCAATGCCTATAAAATTTTTCCAAGAACACAGACCTGGGCTTGGCTCACAGGTAGGAAGGGAGCCACTTCCTGGAAGGTTGGGAACTTTAGAAGAATTTGTAGACTGTAAGAAGAGAGAAATCCACCTAAATTCATAAGTGCTGTGAGTGAAATTTGGTGGAGCAAATGCCTTGGGCTAGGTTTCCTAGCCTCAGAATAGAGAAGTAAATGAGAGGTTTTTTTAAAAGTCTAATTGGGATTCTGAGTGAAATTTTCCAAACAGAAGTAAATTCTCTGGCAATTGTGTTTACTAAATACTATAAGTTTCTATATTTTCCCTGTGAATTCAAGGAGAGTTACATGGTTAGTTTATATTCTTGCTACAGGCCAAATGTAGCAAAAAAGCCTTTCTTTTCAAAAAGCTTTGAAGATTATTTATGATCGCATGAGCTAGGTGGGCATTGGGGAATGCTAGAAAAATAATCCAAATAATCAAAAAATAATCCAAAACTTAAAAATAGGCAAACGAGACAGAAGTGCTGTGTTTAACTTTCACTTTCTATTGTCTGCTTCTTTTGTAGAGTCAGAGAGGAAGGTGTAGATTTTTGTCAAGTAAAGACACAAGTGGCTTCTGACCAATGAAATGGTAATCTCTGAAGGTATATTACCCAGTATGGCATTAACCAGTTTTGTCTCTCGTGCAACAATCTTAACTTTCTTTTATGAAATTTTGTATACTTATGTGTGAACAAATGCACATGCACACATGAGTCTGTACCTTAAATCAGTCACAACATCCCACTGCATTACCCATAGTTAATAATGAATAAGTTGATTAATAACAAGTTAATGTTAAATAAAATCCTTGATATGTGTTTATATCTGGCCCTTTTTTAGTGAATGGAGATGGACTGTGTGTCATGAAATTAACTCACTTCTTTACCTATGAGGTGGACTTCTTGTTCTCCATAGAATAAAAGCTTTATGTCAGAGATGAGGGAATAAAGAGATGTAGTTTACTAAGTACCAGGAAACAGGTAAGTAATGGAAGAAGAGAGTGGAGACAGTAAAGAGGATTCAGTACAGAGGGAGGATTTTTTGTTTTGTTTCTTAAAAAGAAAGAATGGATGTATGGATTGACATGCCAGTGACTAGGTAGGAAGACCAGGTAAAGATTTGTAGACACAGGAGTTAGAGAAGGAAATTGTCGTAGATGTGGATAGAAATGGCCTAGAAGCAAAAACTTTGGTATACTTTGAATGGACGACTGAAGCTGTATGGATCCTGTGTACAGAGGACTGATGTGGAAGTAAAAGGAATTATGGAGGGCAGTAATACCAAGAAAATGAAATTGTGGCAATCAGCTTGATGGTAGGTTTTCTCCAGCCACCCAGTACCATTCAAATAGAAAAACAATAAAAACAAGGATTTTTATTTTCCACATTGATAAATTGGGAAAATACACAGGAGGTTATGGGACCAGCAGTCACTTCGAATTTAAAGATCATCCATAGGAAGAATGAGAGAATTAAGGTTGGGGAGCTATGAATTGAAATATTAGAATTTAAGGCAAGAATACGGCAAATCTAGAAGTCAATCATGGGAGTGAGGAAGTTGTTGAAAGTAAGGGTGATGTAAATGAAGTTAAAAATTTAAGGAAATACAAAAGCATTATGTTGAATATGAAAATTACATTGATATAGACATCATCTACTCAAAGTTGGGACCGTAGGATCTACTAAAAGTTGGGTGACTTTAGTCACCCATGAAAATAAAGCAAATGATTTTATTAGCAAAGAACTTGATAAATGTTCATAAAGAAAATTTGAGAGAAGTATTGATGAATAATTTGGTCCATAAAGGAAAAGACTTTTGTTTTGTTTTGCTTTCAAGAATACATAAGGATAGACTGAAAGTCTCAAGATCAGAGAAAACTTATCCTAACTTTGGACCATGTGTGTCCCATGCTGTGTGAATAAATAAGAACCACATGTTAGATGGGACTCCCTAAAAAGTGGGGTCCACAGGAAGGATCCAGATTTCAGTTAGGTTCAAAAAAGAGGATGAAGCAGATTGTAAAGCGGTAGATATTATGAAGTAGCTTGTTTACATTAAACAAGGACTTTAGAAGTTAGGAGGTCCTACAAATTACATGGTTTAAATCCTTAGTCTTTATTTGCTAGCCAGTGAATATTAGTTTACTCTTGAGCTTTCTTTATCTTTTCACAAAGAAAAGGGTGATCACAACTTTCACTTCATGTAAAATACTTACCCAGCACTTGATGACACGTGATTAGTGATCTGTAATTGCTAGGTAGTATTTATACCACACAAAGGAGATCAGTAGAGGGCCACCTAGCCAATGAGAAACATAAAACCAAATGAGGAAAACAATGTAAAAGAGAATGATGGATGGCTGAAGTGTAATGCATTGTGGGGAAAGGGACTATTTTAAGAAACAGATAACATGGACCAGAACTGAGCATTGCCACTGAGGATGTGAT